>JAVTVY010000785.1:0-35568 GCA_036873755.1 Hanleya hanleyi
AACCTTCAAAATTCACAACGAAACATGCAACCAAGGGTTCCCGATGGGCATAGGTAACAGTGCAAAAGCTAAGCCATCAATAAATTAAAAAATTTAAAAAAAATAAAAAATCATGAAATTATCATAGCCATCTGAAAATCTAATCATTTCATCTGTCAACATTCAGGAAGCTCTCACCAAAGTTTGGTCAGGCCCGACTTGATAGATCTGCAGACATTCAGCGGAGAAGAACATGTTGATGGGCATAGATAACAGTGCAGAAGCTAAGCCATCAATAAATAATAATTTTTTTTTTTAAAAATCATGACATCACCATAGCCATCTGAAAATCTAATCATTTCATCCGTCAACATTCAGGAAGCTCTCACCAAAGTTTGGTCAGATCCGACTTGATAGATCTGCAGATATTCAGCGGACAAGAACATGTTGATGGGCATAGATAACAGTGCAAAAGCTACGCCATCAATAAATAATAAAAAAAATAATTAAAAATCATGACATCATCATAGCCATCTGAAAATCTAATCATATCATCTGTCAACATTCAGGAAGCTCTCACCAAAGTTTGGTCAGGCCCGACTTCATAGATCTGAAGATATTTAGCGGACAAGAAAATGTTGACGGACGGACGCTAGGACGGACGGACGTACGTACATGGCAACGACAAGACCCCACAGCCCTATGGGCTGAGGGGTAATAACCGAAAGCAGAGAAACTTCACGCTGCACAACTATGGGGTACTGACCACATATCATGCAAATTCCATAATTGTCCATACAATATTAACCGAGATCCAGCCTGGACAAGTCCCAATTCACAAAGATTTCAAGAACAAAAGGGCCATAACTCTTGAAATATACGCGAAACGCGGAGAAACTTCACACTGCACAACTACAGGGCACTCACCACATATCCTGCAAATTCCATACTTGTCCATACAATATTAACCGAGATCCAGCCTGGACAAGTCCCAATTCACAAAGACTTGATGAACAAAGGGCCATAACTCTTGAAAATATATGCGAAACGCGAAGAAACTTCACGCTGCACAACTACAGGGCACTGACCACATACCCTGCAAATTTCATAATTGTCCATACAATATTAACCAAGATCCAGCCCGGACAAGTCCCAATTCATGGAGATTTCAGGAACAAAGGGCCATAACTCTTGAAAATATAGGCGGAACGGGGAGAAACTTTACGCTGCACAACTGTGGGGCACTGACCACATGTCATGCAAATTTCATACTTGTTCATACAATATTAACCAAGATCCAGCCCGGACAAGTCCCATTCACAGAGATTTCAGAAAAGGGCCATAACTCTTGAAAATGATACCGGAACTCGGAAAAAACTCTACGCTGCACAACTATGAGCCACTGGCCACATTCCATGCAAGTTTCAATCCTGTCCATCAATTATTAACCGAGATATCGCGCGGACAAGAAATTCGGACGGACAGACGGACGGACAGACGGACGGACAGACGGACAGACAGACGAACGGACAAAGCGATCGCTATATGCCCCCCCTCTAGTTAGAGGGGGGGCATAATTACATAAAGGGAGATCACTCCCAAGAAGCTGTCGTAAAAGTCTCGCGAGAGCCCATTTTACAGTATGCGCAAAGACATTTCCGCGCAGTTTTTTCGGGGGGATTTTGGAATTTGGGCTTAAAAAACAGACTTCCGTTTATCTGAGACAGCCCAAATTGGTACGAATTTCTAGTTCAATATCTTCTCCACATTTGGCTCTGTGACGGTAAGTCTCAACTCTGCTTTGTTTTTTCGCAATCTTGCGGACAAAGCGATTTTGGCCCCCATGAGACCAAGCTGATTCAATAAGACTGCGACGCTACGCGGCAGTCTTAATAATTAACATGTTATCGATGACTACATCCAACGCTACACTACAATCAACTGATTCAACTGGAATACCCAAATCGTAACAATTAGTACTGCGCATATAACCGACTTTCACAAATTTTTGACCTTATTTCCCCCAAAAGTGACCCTAAAATGACCTCAATTCTTATAATAAACGTGTTATCTATGACTACCTGACATTCTACACTACTTACAACTAATTCAGCTTGGATACTCATTGATAACAAACAATGCGGTGGATGTTAATTTATAACCGATTTTTACCCATTTTTGACCTTTTTTTTACCCAAAGAGTGACCCCAAAATGACCTTAATTGACCAAAATCAGGGTGGTATCCCCTCCTGTCTTGATCTCTACCACTCAAAGAACTAATTTAGCATGGGTACCCATTTGTAACAAAAAATGCCATCGAAAGTTTTTAAAAGCGTTTTGATGTCTTTGGCCGGCCTACTATATACAAGGTATGCATTTTCATTCCAAATATTTTTGAAAATTTGTTGAGAATGAAATGTTCCCCAATGTTCTAGCATCTGATGTCATATTCTGGCATAAATTTCCCGAAAGTACTCTTTTTGTTTTATTACATTCGATCACGTTGACGATGGATGGACACCCTGGCTAAGCTTTCATCATGGAATAATTATACCCAACAATATGACAGTTGGTTGAATATGACTCATTACATACCACTGATAATATTATTTGAAAATCTGTTGTGATATCAAATATACATTATCACACTTCAGACAATAGGAGTTCGCCAGCTCGAACTGATGCCAGGTGGCTACGTGTACGAAGAGGTAAATGGCGCATGCCCATGTCGTTTTTCTGGACGTCACAAAGGGAACGTCATAATGCAATGACGTCATTTCCGGCGGTGCCACGCCGCCGGATATCTGAATTCGGTAAACATGGGAGCGGCCATCTTGATATTGGACGAGTAACAGGTGTTTTCTCGAGCCATACTTCAAAGGCGTGCCATGGAGTGATCCAACTAGTTTCATATCGTAAAACGACAGGATTGTATCACCCGTTCGTGGTTAACATATTAATATTAATTCTGTTACAATGAATTCATTGAATAAATGTCCTTTAGTACTATTTTATTATGACTGAGAGACCAAATCGGTGACCATACATGATCAAGTTATTCACCTGTACGTCTGCAGCAAAATGTTTGAGATTGAACTGCGAGTTACTAAAAACTCGAAACAGTAAAACACGTGGAGCGGATTGATGTGTAGAGAAAGTCGATCTAGGCTTAATTTACAATGACACACATCAATAAAGAAATAGTGGCTTGATGATGGGTCCCATATAATGCCACACGCGAACTCTTACATCAGGCTATATGAAGTGACTTAATATGTCAACCAGAGAACATTACTTTCAAAGTCCTAGTTGGACATGCGGTTCATGTGCACATTTTGCCAGCAAGCACTTATATTCCGGCTAACCCCACACTTTCCAGATGGGTCATTGCGCGAACTACATTAGTCAAACCTTTAATGAAAACAAACAAATCGACGTTTTTTTTAACCATAATTGTGCATCATTACCTGTATTCACCAGTTGCACACGTAATCGGCTTGTAATACGCAGATTATAAGCTACAAACGTTTCCGCCGGCATTGATGCATCTGCATCAATAAGTTTTCTTGTGAATGTTTGTTTTATGACGCCACGTCTTCTTTACCTTTTGGAGCACTAGCGCCACCTAGTGTGGCTGGCGATCCCCATTCAGGGCCAGAAATCAAATGTAGTGAAAACGATACAGAAATACAAATTGCACGGCACTGTATAGCCTAATATACATCTGGAACTTTACATGTAATATATTTGGCACTGTAATATAGCCCTTTAATTGGTCTGATGCTGAATGAGAATTATTATATTGTACCCACAATTACAAAATTTGTCCTGAAAAGAAAATTTGGCGTGGTCCTCAGATGGCACAACCTACAGATGAATCGGCATAAAGATACCAAGCGAGATCTCAAGGCAAGGTACGGTACCCACGTACCCAATTTGCAAAGAACCCATTCAGGTTTTCAGAAGTTATTGTCAGGAAACAAAATTTTAACTCGATTCCCAGGTGGTACATGTACCACCTATAGGCCAATTGGTGTGAAAACAATCCCAAGCGAGATCTTGAGGCAAGGTACCCACATACCAGCTGTGGCAAAATCATTTTAAGGCAATTTTTTTTTTTACATGAGGCAATTCTACATGTATTTTGTTTTAAACGTATATTATAGGAATCTGAAGTTCAAATATTTTTGATGAATAGTTATTATCGAATAGTAATAATTCAGAAGAACGAAACTGACACTAAATTCTAATTTCCTGAATGAATAGCTTTCAGAAAATATATAACTCATTTTGGTGAGTTTATTTATCGCAATTTAATTGAGCAAAAACCGATAAAAACTGTCAAAATTCTTATCGCTAGTGATCCTAGAACCTTAAATCCTCTTATATCTATTGATATGTCTTATTACATTGTCAACCAACCATAGAGAAATCAAACTGTTACAAGCTGATCAGGATCATTTGAACATATTTATAATCTTGCTAGAAAGTATTAACGAGAGTGTGACCTTCACCAGAGTCAGTGCCTCCTTAAAGCCACTTGTACTTGTACAAAATTACTCGCACTTTCCAACCAATCCACAGAGCTTTCTCCCATACATAAACCCACTCTCCCCTTCCAGAGTGAAAGTGAACATGTGTCACACCATAAAAGGCGAGTTCAACTGTACCTCTAACGTCACTCTAGAGTCGACGTCACATATGACCCGACTAAGCTTCAACCAGTCGAATGGTTTTAGACTCCTCTGTTAGCAAAACTTGAACATCATACAATTATTGAAATTGTAATCAAAATTATTCAACAATTTTCACCAATTTTATTTAGAACCGAGCGGCGTGTGCCCATTCATGAGGTGGGTTTTGGAGATATCACCAGCTACTATTCTGCTCAACGAGTGGGTTCATTGGGCCTTTCTCCAGCCTAACTCATCAATGACATCACGGATCAGTCGAATATTCTTGCTTACCATGCTTACCCAGATCACTTCATGTAAGTCATGTGAGCCAGTCGAACATAGCGATTGATGATTGTACATGACCTTATCTCAGGACTCTACATGTCTACATGTACAAATGTATGTAAGTGATGTGACTGTTATTCACATGTAGTAGTACCTGTGGACTGGTTGGATGCCCTCCGTCGTATCTCTGTCACCATGAGCTTGGACACATGACTACAGAACTGTAGAATATCTCCAAACTTCTCTGTCATGTCACTGGAGGGTGCATTACCAAACACCTGTGGAAGTACAAAATGATAGCCAATTATATTAGAGGTCGTATTACGTACACACTCAATCAGGATGTGAATATGAACAGATGGCAAGACTGACAGGACAGAAGCAAAATCCTTGAACATGTTGGAATTCAATCTACATGAAATAGACTGAGGAAATCAGGGCTCGACGTTAGATCTTTAGATCACCTGTCCTGTCGGGCAGGTAGGTGTGCAAATTTACTTGTCCAAGGTTTACTCCTACTTGCCCAACTTTAACAGTGAAAATTGTTTGGCCACAATTTAAATACACTGTACGAGAATGGATGCACTCGTGCTAAGAAAAAAATGAACAAAATATACATAAAAGTCTCGCGTCACCGTAAAGTTGACAAGTTCTGCCATACTGCAAAAACTTGATTGTCTTCAATAGTCGCGACTGATGCACAGCTGGAAAATTTATTCAGCCAAAACGACCTGTCCAGTCGGGCATGTCAGCTTAGAAACTACCTGCCCCAATGCTACATTCACCTGTCTCGGGCAGTCTTTGATGTCGAGCCCTGGAAATATCACATTTTGAAATTAACAGACAGATGAGTATAAACAAGAACGGTTAATTGATGGACAGCCTAAGAACCTGTGATCACAATATATCGATTGAGATCTTAATATAATTTACAATTCGGATCAGGTCAATAAATTAATATAAGTCAGTTGTAGATTCTGCCATTCAGCATACATGTATATGCGGCTCATGCTTTTATTCATGTTCATGTCACATTGTGAATGTACCACTAACATCAACACATGATATATCCCTACACAGGTTCATACATTCCTTTAACTATATGAATCATTACCATCATTATGTACATGTATTTGGTAATAGTAACAATGCTAAACAAAAGGATTAACATGGAATATTTAGGTACACCACATTATGTATAAGATAAGATAAGATAAAATTTATTGACCAAGAAACACAGCCTTTGCAGACCAGCAATGCAGTCAACACACATAAAGAACATTTATAGAACATCAATAAACCAATTGTGTTTTATGACAGCTCCAGTAAAACAGGCTTGTCCTGTAATATTTTCTCAGGCAACCAATTCTAGGTCACCATGATCAGACAATGGGTACCCTATGGCATCGGGTCCCCATTCGTCTAATCATGGTACATGGTAACAACACAGAGTTTCCAACAGTCTGCATATAGATGACCTTTCTTCGAACAATAGAGGCATGTACGTGCACTCTGTGACTTGGAAAAGGTTTTACCAGGTTTCACTCTCTTCTTAGCCATCACCTTAACTTTTCCCATCCTTATGGCTAGCACTAGCTTTTTGGTCAATCTTACGGCCAAATTTTCCACCGTCCCACTTTTCCCCATAATTCCCACAATGAAATTTATTAACCTTCAGTACAAATTTTAACTTGTTTGCTATTCATCGATGTCACATTGAATGGTCATTTTTATTGTCTTAATTCCAAATGATGGCAAAAAATGACAGCTACCGGGTCATACATGTAGCCAGGAAATTTTGAGGGTTACACAATGTAGTTCGCTTTCATTTCCAAAAATCCCATTACTGTATGAGAAAAAGGCGCAAATAGGAGGTACGCTTTTATCTCAAAGGGACACTTCCATCAGAAAAAATAAGGTTTTTTTCCAAAAGGGGATTTGGCAGAATCCAGAAACAACCCCTCCGCCCCCCACCTTGACTATGGGTCTGAGCCATGATATCATTGGATGAGAAAATGACTTTCCACAGAATCTCTGCTGTCTCTGCCAATGACGAGTCCCAACACCGACTGCTTTGCATCCCTCCATTCAGTGCTTAGCATCCTGGGAGAGGGTGGTGAGATTTTGATGTACATGTAAGGTATCGGCCCCACCACCAGATATCATTGTTTTGATAGTTTGAGCTGCCATTTCCCACAGTCAAGTTTTTGGGTGCTACACACTGCATATTTTGATGGAGAAATATGCACTTTCATAAGTTTCAACTTCTTTCAAATCGAAACCTGCTTCGAGCTCAATATCTTTATATTTGGCATGGTGGTCATAACTCTCAGTTCTTCTTCTTTCTTCGCAATCTTCTGAACAAAGCGACCTAGGCCTGATTCTGGCCCCATGGGCTCAGTTCAATCTAATAAGGCTGCACACATAATGGCAGCCTTCAAAATGAAGTTGTGTATGGATCCAGTCAGGACTGATGTCAGGAATGGGACCACCAATCCGACCATCAATCAGCCTGCTCATGCCTGGAGATTGATTTCTCACAAGACCAGCTACAGGGAAAATATATAATAGATTGGAGAGATATAGTACATGTACCTATATATGAGAAACATGTATGACAGACACTGCCGGTGTTACTTCCTGCTCTTTGCAATTACAGTGTAGAATCATTACATGTATAAAGGTGCCTTAACAGTGCTGACTCTGATATGAGGTGGTATTCGCTATATAGTTTCCCTGAAATTAACAATGCATATATATGGGTGACTCACATTTGGTCCCCCAATAACTGCATTATAAAAGGAGGGTTAGAATGTATCTCATTAATATTTATTCCAGATGCCATGACAAGCTATCACTGGTATTTAGCTGCTAAAGCGATGTCCTATTAATTTATGGTCACCCTAATATTAAAGTTTCAATCATCTTCAGATATATATGAGGCTTTATTCAAGGATCCTCATGGCCATAGAGATCTCACAGTATGCAGGGCTTGATCTAGACTTTAGTTTGGGCACCCATACATGGCACAGAATGTGGTAAGTTATAGTGAAATAGGTCACGATGTGGGACTGTCGAAGCCCATGGAAGCTGTGTGGGTATTAAATATTCTAAATACAGCCTGATAACATAATATTTGGCAACAGTACTTGCATTAGTATTGGCTTCAGCCTGTTCAGAGAGGGAATTTACTATAAAAAATAATTTTTGTTTTTCTTTCTTTCTTTTTTTTTCATTTGGGCGCCCAAATTTATGGCGCTCAAACTCGTTATAACGGGCTCAAAAACGGCCTGGATCAGGCCCTGGTATGTAATGATGTACATGAATCTTTAACAAAATGTTGTACAATACCATACAAAGAAGAGGCCACTCATTATATAAACAGCACAGAATTTTATGCACAAAGTTTTGAATGCCTAAAATGCCGCTCATCAATAATCTTTTCAATGGTTGGAGGTGGAGGTGGAGGAGGGGGAGGATACTCACTGCCAACTTTAACTACAGACTGAATTGAACTGTCAGTGACCATTAATGCTAGGGCATCAAGTAACCAAATGCAGGCTCAGCTGGAAGTAAAATCTATTCTGTCTTGACATTGTTGGTTTGGATAGCCAATATCCTGTGACGGGCAATAACATTACAGGAGCAGTCGGACTGGACAATACAGGAACTAACATGGCAGATAACAAAAGAACAGAAAGAAGGAAGCGGTCCTATCCTCCATCTACAGGAAATTAATTTAATACCCTGATATCAAGGATATGGCAGTCATAAAATATTTAATTGTTCAAGATAAAAAGTCTAACTTTGATAATGGTCAGATTACCATCCAAGAGCCATGGGGTAAAATCCTATTTACTCTCTACATGTACTGTAACATCTCTAATGTTTCATTCACATTTTAGCAGCAAATAAGAGAAAATACAGTACGTGAAAGAAATGAACTCAATACTGGGATGACATGATGTTAACATCATGACAACCCGATTCTGTCACGATGTTAACATGATAACCCGATTCTTGTCCTGATCTTGTCCCGGTTTTGTCCCGGTCTTGTTACAAGGACGACATCGGGACAACATCGGGACGACATCGGGACGTCATGTTGTTATCTCCAAATTACAATCGTTTACGTGACATGTGAATACAGAGGCAATTGCGTTAATGTTTACACTCGTTTGGTTCGTTTCGGTTCGGTTATTAAAATATGACCGCAAAAATTTTAAACCGCAACGAAGTTTGAACGAATTATGACCAGAATATGAACGGAGTTTGACCGAAACGAAATAACCGAAACGAAATGAACCGAACGGAGTGAGCGAAGTTTGGACTACCGCAGTGCCAGTGGACTGCCCGCTGCTGCCGTTAAACTTTAAACGTCCGTACATGTTTGCCTGTGAATAAAGTTGGATGACTGACAGAATGGCTCGGAAACCCGTATAGTTAAATGTTTACAAAATGTACTGATTGTAATTTGTTCAGATAGATAAAGAAATATGAAGCAGGTCGTCTCTACTCCCGCGGCGAAAAGCCCTACATGGTCCAAATGTGCGAACTTGGACCCTGCAGAGCTATGCCCCTGAAAACAGCCGCACCACGTACTTCTACCCGTGCGGCGCTTCTGAAGTGTGATCACCTACTGTTTACTTCCATAGTCTACCGAATTTGTGATTACAGATGAATTGATTTTCAAAATACTATAACTACATGGTTTGTTGTCCCAAGATTCTGTTATAGTGCCGGCTTTTGTTTGTTTGTGAGACGAATGAATACATTTTTTTTGTACTCAGAATTAAGAGTCCCCCCGCAATACATAACCACGGAATAAAATAAGAACATTTCACATGGGGTACATGCAGATCTAATCCCCATTACGAAGTTAGAGTATATTAACCAATACAATAATAGTAACACTTTAAATTAAGCCTAGAGCTCAAATTAACAAAAAATGAATCCCGTTTTGCGAGACATGAGAAAATATAAAATACCACATACCTTGAAATGGAATCTTTAGTACTTCCATTTCTGCTCTCGTTATTTATTATTTAATTATTTATTTTAATATCTAGCGCTGCAAAAGATCTCAAATGAACGAAGAAATAAATGTACCGTGAAATTTAAATGAAACATTGATTTGATGGACAGCGAAATCCGAATGGGAAGCGGACTACAATTTCAATCAATCAAAAATCGAAATGTAATCAGGTGGGTCTAACAAAAGGAAAAATAGTTGAGAAAATACTTAATTAATATTATCCTGGATGGTATTAAAAAGATTTGTTCTCATCGAGGCGTAAAAGGTACATTCCGAAGATGTTTTTCGTCCTCAATACAATTGTGTTGCGGAAACCTGTCGCTTATGTACGGAAGATATCACGGTAATGAAAAAATTTATTAGCCCATTCTTCCTAAATATTTACATAATACTAAAAATTTGTCTAGACTAATGTGATAACAAACGAGAAGAATGCAAGATAATTTTACCGATAGCACAGAAGAATATATAAGATAAATATTCTGATAAAAAATATTATTAAACAATTTTGAATAAATTTTTCTTTTCTCATATTGCCGAATCTTATAAACAGTTCATAACAGATCATATTGTGGAACGCAAATAAAATACAGATCTAAAGTGAATGGAAGAAATTCTTGCATAAAGCGTTCACTTTTTGCACGAGAAAACCGGAATGTGAAATTGAAGACCGAATAGTTCCCTGCTGTTGACCTTGTTGTTTATCAGCGCGCGGACCTCGGAGAAAGCAGTCTTTTCGTGCAGACGTCGCGAAAGATTTCATTCCAGAGCATATAAAATTATGTTTTTAGATCTAATATAAAGTTGATTGTAATAGAAAGAAGAAACATATAGATCTCTGTGAATCTGGGGGTAATGAAGATCGATCTTCGTTATTTTCTTGAAGTTGGAAATCCGTGACAAGTTGCCATTTTCAACTACGGGTTTCCGACCAGTTATCGGACAATTTTCGCGGTTTATTTGGAATATATAAAAAAGTACTTCTTGAAATGACATGAAAACTGACATGATGATTGCTGAGCTCGTCGGCTATCTTTCGTTATGAATTCCGTCCATGACGTCACTCCCTTCTGCACGTGCGAAAGCTATTTTTAACTCGACTTTTCAGCTCAGTTCCCGCTGTGGACAGTACCAGTTATCGGACACCCATCGTGAACAAGAATTTGACGTTGAAGTACAATGTATTTTCAAGTTTTGTGCATGACAATCGTTAGTTGGAGTTCTGTCGTTTAAGATGATATGATCATTGTTCAATTTCTATACGTATCTACTTGAGAGCGAGATCGGAAAGACAAGGTGGTAGATCGAATTTCGCACCCCGCCACAACACGAAAAATTTCGAATTTTGATGAAAACAAAAATGTTATATTTAAATTTCTCGACTTTCGTGGCTACCTATAATTCTATATTTTGCATAACAATTAGAAATGATCTCCCCTTTGTTCTGACATATTATTGCCTTGTCATCACGAGCATAACACGTGCGCTCGAGATGCGTGTCCGATAACTGTCCTGTCCGATAACTGGTCGGACACCCGTACTGTTCTCCGTGAAGGTGACCGACGATCGTTTACATTTATGAGAACGAACCGGAATGAACGCAAAAGGATGAACGGAGTTTGAACGAAATATAACAGAATTGTGTCGACAGCTGACAAGAAATGAAATACAAATGAAAATATGTTTGATCACTATATCCAAACATGTACCATGCAGATGTTCTTTTTGACGCGCTGGAGACTCGACACGTGGGTATGAACGTTACTCAGTGCCACAGGCCGTGCGGGATGTCGTTTGGCCCCAGCATATCAGCATATCAGCTTTAAGGATCAGAAAAATAACCTCAATTGTACAACATGTTAGTGCCAGGGTTTCCAAGTTACTTTGTAGGAATGGGAAGAGAATCAGCGGGTGAGAAAATCGGGACAAATAATCGGGACAACATCGGACCAACATGGTGACAAGATCGGGACAAGATCGGACCATGATCAGGTCGTCCTGATGCCGTCCCGATTTTTCAACCGGGACAAGACCAGGTCAAAATCGGGACAGCATGATGTTAACACGGTGAAAAGATCGGGTCGATTTTTATTGAGTTCATTTCTTTCCTGTACTGTACTCTGCATACTGTAGCTCCCAACTAGTACTGTTGGTTTGTTCTTCAAGATGTTGGCAAAATGAAATGTCCTCCGAGTTTTAATTGAGTTGAACGGTAGTCTAAAGGGGATTGAATTATCAGGTACCAATACATACATTTGTCTTTGGATGGATGGATGTACTTGGGCACTCCATCGCACCGCGATGGGCACAGGTCGTGCGAACACGCCGTGCAACCCGTTTCCCCCAACCCGCCCTACACATGATCCCTCTTAACAGTGTCACATAGACACTGTTTAATCCCCACATTCTTATTGCAGCCACTAACATTGCTTCACACTTCCATGAATACATGTACATGTAGTACACTCTGCACAACCTCCCCACAGCGCAGGCTCCATTACCATCCCTGCCACCAATAGCGGAACGAACGGTTCAGTTTGAATCCAGCCGAACAACTCATTTAGTGTTGCACATGAGCGAACTACTTTTCATATGCTCTGTCCAGATAAACAGGGAAAATTATCTCCAGATAATTCTTTTTAACGCTAGGTCAACAGAAGTATTATGCAGACTTGAAAAGTAATCGAAATGTTCGGTATATATCTATTTTACTATACATGTACATGATGTCTCTTCCGGCGATGTGCGCGAAGGCCCCGAATCCGGTCCAAAAATCTGACTGGTGGCTGGGGTGTTATTAGACCCCCAGCGAGGTGGTTGCGCTCTGCACCCATGAGGCTAGTTTGCGCATTCCACGAGTATTGCTGAGATATATCAGTGTCTGATATGTAAACCCTGGGGCATATATGCATGTAGCATTCCCATAATATGTATTATCAGTTTTATCCTAGGTACCGCTGTAAGTACCAGTACGGACATCCCAGGGGATTACTGCAAATCAGGTCATTTTCCACTAACCAATCAGCGAGGAATACATGTAGGGGCAGTCAACTTCCTTTCTCCATTCATATCTCTGATTCATATTCAATGAGTATCATGCCTGGCCAAAAAGCACAGTTTCGATCTGCATAGCTAAGTGAAAGAAACATGTGTTGTAGGGATGATGTGATAACTCATGACAACTTGACAACAGCAATTGGCCAGCTGATCAGTGTCATTTAAAAACTAGAGCCTATGGGCTTTAATGATATCTGGTAGCTGGATTATTGGGGGATAAGTTTGTAATGAAATAAACGCATAATTATATATTTAATTTGAAGTTAGGCACAGGTGGCACCAGGCACGAATGTATGTGACTAAAACGCAATCACAAGTTACATCCTGTGACAAGGTATATGAAGGACCGTTCGCGCCATAAACGCATCCTTTAAACATTTTAACTTCTTAAACGTTTAAAAATTGTAAAGCTTTAAAAAGTTTCAACATCTACACTTGAACCAACCAATCAGATGTTTTGAACTGACATTTTCCTGACAAAGCAAACGTTTCCAGTTGTAAATTCGCGACTTCAGACGTTTCCTGTCAAAAGAAAAATTCGGTCTTTTAAAGGTTTGCGGTTAAAAGAATAACGTTTCCGGTTGTGATCGTCCAATCAGATTTGTTATTTGGGCCGCGTGTATTCCAACTTCTACACCAACACGTGCAAATCTCCAATGGGAAACATTTCCGGTATGTAGTGTATTTTAACCAATGAAAACCGTTCTTACAAATAAGCTTTTGGAGAATATCTTTGACACCGGGACAATTTGCGCAGGACATGATGCACGGTGGGCATCAGGAATACAATATGCGCGAATATTTGTAAGGGTTATTTTGATTTGTTCAAACAGACTACATAGCGGAAACGTTTTGCCAGTGGGCACGTGTTGATGTTGAGGTTTGAACATAAGCGGCAGCAATAAAAAAATCTGACTGGACGATCACAACCGGTAACAATTTCTCTTAAACCGGAAACGTTTAAAAGTCTCGAATATTACTACTGGAAACGTTTGCCTTTTGACAGGAAACGCCTAAAGTATTGGACGTTAGAACAGCAAACGTTTGCTTTTGGACAGGAAAGGTCTTCCAAATGTCAATTCATGACATCTGATTGGTTGGTGCAAGTTAAACGTTTAAATTTATTAAACGTTTGGATTTATGGCGCGAACGGCCCTTCTTAAAAGGTACCGACATAATGAAGTTGAACATACCAAAGAAAGGCAGTCCTAGGATAAAAGTAACTCCGAAAATGGAAGCCGAAATATAGAATATTATATCACAATGACTTCCATTTTCGGAGTTACTTTTATCGTAGTTTATGTGAAATTGATCTGTGGGAACAATGAAAGGTAGTCCTATAATGAGGGAAGTTGCACACGTTACGCTAACCATGTGTTACCCAATTAATTTCTGTCCAATTAGACACTACAGTAGGTGCTCATCCAACCTTGACTCAACCAAAATAGCTGAATCTTGCTCTTTATCTTGATACATAATTCCTCCAATACGTCAGTTCGGGATTCCCGATGAACACCATGACCATCATGTTAATTTATCCAGCATAAAGAAAGCAATATGATACCTTCTTTAACATGGTATTGTTGGTGTTGCGTTGAAACTGCAAACTGACCTGTTGAAAATTCGATGGAAAAAGGAGCCAGTGGAATGAAGTCTAGGCCTAAATACCCACAGGGGATTAAGGTCAGTTTGTACAGAACATACATGTACCTAGGGGTAAATAAGAGAGATTATACCTGGGGGTAAATAGAGATTTAGTGTTATGAGTGAGAAGGGCTGGACATCAAGGTTGATGATGGTTATGTTACAAGTTAGGATAAGACATGTATTACACTTTCTGGATATCCCACAGGTTGACTGGTGGAGTACAAGATAGGAAAAGATTATAAGATATGTTACAGCTTGCTCTTGTGAGAAAAGCAAACAGTGGCCTGCAAAGGTGATAATGAGACAATGGTGGCCAGGTTGGCTGCTATGGTAGAGCATCTCTCACATATACACCTACAGGGGTCGAAATGTTCAAAATAATTTACCTGTCACATGAGACAGGTGAATAAAATGTTTACCTGTCACCTTTAAGATTTACCTGAACATGTGATTGTTGAAATTGTCAGCTACATGTAATTCAAGATTAATGACAAAGCTACATGTTGCAAGCTTCCAATAAATTAACAACACCTTGTCTCCATGCACTAATTGAATAAATTTTGTCAGAGAAATATTTTGAACACCAAAAAAAAAAAAAAAAAAAAATTATTGGGCACCTGTCACTGGAGACAGGTACTTTATTTTACTACCTGTCTCTTTCAAAAAATACCTGTCAGGGACAGGTAGACAGGTGTAAATTTCGACCCCTGCCTAACCAGCTAAACTGTATAATTTTCTCAGTCCAAGCTTTGGTATAGTGACGATATCAGTCTGCCATACTTTAGAGCGTATTAATCTCATATTTTTTGGGAAAATAATGAACAGAGTAATATTTAATGCAGATAAGGGATCAAATATATGCCAAGTGACTATTAGTGACTAAATATAGACATACAAAAGCCTTTCAACCACTAAGGATCCCCAAAACTCATCTCTGGGGAACTACTTTCATGCAGCGTAAGGCTATCCCGTGAGCCGGTTTGCACTATTGTCCATTTCCCTACAGCATTCTAAAGAGCCTCTGGCTTACGCCAGATCTGAAAAACACAACAGCATGCAAGTTGAAATTGTCAAATATGTGAAAAAATGTTCACCAGGTTTTCATGGGCAATAAATTCAAGGTTGTTGCATGGATGGCAGGGTATGACCCATAAAATGAGATAGACTCCCAGGTAAAATGTAATCATCAATGAACAGTTGCCATCAGCCTAATGCTCAAAGAGGGACTCCAGACTGTCTCCAAGAGGATCATACCCAGCTACAGCAGCAATGCTCAAGGCTGTTCATTAAATGCTTCATCTTTAATACTGTATACATCAATTCTGTTACATGTACATGTATTATGTGCGAGACACAGGCATTGTTGGGTGAATAGCGAGGATAGATGAAGTTTGCCGGAATAAAATCTGCCCTTTCGAAGGTATTACACCAACTGGACAACATCGAACAAATCTTTCTGGGGACAATACTGCAGTGATGGTAAACCTGTGAATAACTTTGTCATAGACATGGTTGATGAAGCTCTTAAAGTGGTAATATAAATACCTCAGAGTAGCTAATCATGAGCCATTAAGGGATATATCTGTAGTTTCCAAGAATAGAGAGGATGGTTTACTGGTGCATCAAAGGAATACTATTACAGGTAAATGGGAAATCCCTCGATCTTTAACTATCTTCCACACTGGGGGAAACCAATCCCCATCTGTCAAACAGTACCAATACCGAATACATGTCACACTAATAAACACAAAATGTTCCTCAAGGAGAGAATGCAAACAACAGAGCTTCCTAAAGTTGATTGCTTGCGATCACTTGGAGAAATCAAATGCTGGGAGAGGATGCATTGTATTCTGTCATGTCTGTGTTTGAAAAATATAGCGGATTCACACTCAATGAACATTTGATTCAAGCTGAACATAGCGATAATAAACCATCTATTTTCTTTATGAGGCTGGATTAATTTCACCATGAGATTATTCATCTCCCTGTTCCATCAGCTTTGCTTCTATCTATAATTTTCCCTTCATGGAAGACAAATGTAATATTTGTACATGAACCATTGTAAAGAAAAGGTTTTCCCATGTGTGGAAATGCTTTAGTTATGCAAGATTGTACCTATGAGATCAGTGAACATTTTACCTGTCCAGGCAGTAAAGATTAATTTGTGGCAAGCCAAGTGGTTAAGTTGTTTTTTGAAGCAGAGTTTTACGAATGGCAGTGCATTGAGTGATGCACTAAATAGCTGAGCAATTGAAGACCCCACCAACAGTCACATCAAAAAGGCAACCTGTCTAGAGGTGGACTGTACAATTAGGAATTCAAGTCCAAAGACTGCCGACCCTAATTAAGTCGACTGAGCATGTATGAGAAAGTGCGACCTTTTATGGGTGTAATGTGAACTGGAGAGAAGTCTACAAGGTCAGCGTCCAGTAGTCCAGTCAATGAGCATTTGACATTTGAAAAATCAATACCAGTCTTGATGATCAGCCAGCCTTAATTTCCTCACCTGGTTCTTCTTCAGACAGGTCAATTAAGTAGGACCCTTGGTAAGATCATTGTTGTGATGAAGAGTATGGCATATTTTCAGCTGAAATATATCACTAAGGAGATTTTTTATGGCAAATAACTCCTTTCCTTGTGATACGCAATATGATACAGTGAATTAACTTCAGATGATTATGGTATACTCTACTGTATTGCTCGATCTTCGGAATTCCCAAACCAGCTTTCATTCAAGGTTACATGCAACTTTCCATACAACCACTTGCATTATTGTGAGACATATCAGCACTCCAGATAAGGGGCGTATTGGCGTAATTTACGCATACAAAAAGGTTAAAAACGCATGCAAGTTGAAAATAGGGAGTATCAAATATGCCCAATAAATAGCCGATACGCAGAGTCGGTAGAGGTGTTCTACACAGATATCATATAGTTCATGAAAAATACCCTTGCATGAAGACTGAGGAGACTACCGGATTTGACCTTAGCATTGCTAAAACAACGAGCCATTGCTCGTCAGACGATCAGCGAGAGCTAGCTGTCAGCAAGTGAAGTGTGACTTCCCCTTCGCGATAATGTCAGGAACACTTAAAATTATGTGCTTTTTTTTGGAAAAATCAAAGGAAGGGACCGTGCAAGACATAGTCCAGTGGACAATTGATGACATTAATAATGATGTCGTGGAGGAGTGTGCGAGTACAACTTCCTCAAAAAAATTACACACACTGACACAGGCACGGAGTTGAGCAAAAGCATTCAACGGGAGTAGATTTCGAAATATCCATGGCTCGTGATCAAGTCGGATGATGCGGAAATAAATCATTCCATCCAATAGACAATTTACTCGCATTATGAATTTACTGATTCAATCTACATGTATACCCATGCATGCCTTTGACAGCAGAAATCCAAACAGTGACTCAATTCATGAGACATTTTTAGAGTCTATACATGTAGCTATGAGCGCGACCTTTAATAACAAGAGCCCAAGGGGCTTCAATATACGCCCGTATATCTGGAATTACATTGGTCCAAATTTCAAGGTTGTTTAATAGCTTTGATTCCAATTGGTAGCTAGCAATCCAGAGAAAGGTCTACAATTTCGTGCTTCCAAGAATGTAACATATATCACATCTTAGACTGAATGATAAACTAAAATGAGCTGAACTCTTGGTAACAAGTTGACCTTGAATCAAGAATCAAGAGCTCACATATCCAATACTGAAATCGACAATAGTCAAACACAAGAAAATAGTATTTTTCCTGCAAATGGACTCCTTTCAGGTGAGAGAATTTTTCATGAAGGAAGAAGAAAGTGATGAAGTAAACATTTGTTTTGAGTTAATAAACAGGTATGAAGTTCATAAAGGACGCCTCTCCCCGTTAAATTAGTAAATGTATGGTTTTAATTTCACAACAGTTTAACTAAATGTAGCTTTTTCAAACATGGGAGACAACTCCACAGGACAAATGCCATATACATGCACATGTATGGGAGAGAACTCTGAATATTCCAACCTACATGTAACACAGAGAGTCAGCTAAACTTGATTCAGTTTTGGGGACTATGACCTTGACCTTTGACAAATTGATCGCAAAATGTATGGCTCCTCTTTGCCATGTGAGTAAAGTATACTCAAAGTTTGGTACCAATCCATACCTTGCAACTAGAGATATCGCATGGACAACAAATGTTAATGGATGAATGGACAGACCGCAACATCGCATTACACGACTTCGTCTTCGACAGGCATATGAAAATGTGAATTTTAATGATTTCTTGATTTTTGGGTCACCGTGACCTTGACCTTTGGTATGAAACACATGTCCCTTTAAGGTATCTACTTGCAGAAATAAGTTATTTTTAATAATTTCTTGATTTTGGGGTCACAGTGACCTTTGACCTTGACCTAATTTTTGGTATGCAACACTTCCATTTCCCCCTATTGAATCCACTCACAAACAATTAGTAATTTTTAATGATTTCCTGATTTTTAGGTCACACTGACCTTTGACCTTGATTCTGGGGTCACAGAGACCTTGTCTATTGACCTGGACCTAAATATTGGTACATGACAAAACGGCTCCCTGCAATTTCTCAATGGACTAAAAAAATCATGATTTTTAACAATTTCACGATTTTGGGGTCACAGTGACCTTGACCTTTGACCTTGAACTACATTTTGGTAGGGGACACACACAAAAAAATGTTATTTTTAATAACTTCCTGATTTCGGGATCACAGTGACCTTTGACCTTGACCTATTTTTCTGTATGCGACATTTCCCCCTATTGAATCCATTCACAAAAAATTCAAAATTCAAGATTTTTGACCTCTGACCTCGACCTACATTTGGTATGCAACACATCGTTCCCCCCTAGGGCATCCACTTACCAAAAACTAGAACTGTAGATAGAAAACTGTCAATGATCAATGATTTCCTGATTTTAGGCAACAGTGACCTATGACCTCTGACCTCGACCTCAATTTTGGTACGCGACACATCGTCTCCACTTAGTGTATCCACTCACAAAAAATCTCAACTGTGGATAAAAAACGTTCACAGATATAGACCGGACACGAACACTTCATTGATTTCCTGTTTTTGAGGCCAGTGACCTTTGACCTCTGACCTTGACCTTGATTTTGGTACGCGACACATCGTCTCCCCGTAGGGTATCCACTCACCAAAAATTAGAACTGTAGATAGAAAACTGTCCCAGATATAGACCGGACACGAGGGACACACGGACAGAAACCGCCATCATATAATATGTCCGCCTTTTGGCGGGCGTATAAAAATTGAATTTGACCTAGAAACAAGAGCCAAAATTGGCTTCAATATACACCCGCATAATTATTTCACCTCAGTCACACTGACCTTTGACATTGACCTCAATTTTGGTATGTGACAAATCTTTCCCCCCTAATTAATCCACTCAAAAAGCACTTTTCAATGACATTTTTCGGCCATAGTAACCTTTGACCTCTGACCTCAATTGTGGTATGCAACACATCATCATCTACATGTAGTGCATCCACTCACAAAAAATTACAACTATAGATAGGAAACTGTCATAGGTATAGACTGGACATGAACAGTTCAAAGATTTCCTGATTTTTTAGGCACAAAAATGGTCAGCTTACTGTTGCCTCCACTCAATCAGGTGAACATTTTACCATTCATATTGAAGATTAAAATTCTCTGTTTATGTATTTATTACATTGTGAACAAATAGAAATCCAGATACTCTGCAGATAAAAAATGTCCAGATGTGTTCCCAAAGAAGAAATGTCCAATCATTTTTATTTCTGCCAGCGTGCCATCCTCTCTCACCCTCCTCAGCCCGCGTGCTCCACCCCACGGTCCTTCCACACATGCACATACCACTTATTAACCACCAGCCTATAATCCTGACTATATTCTGGACTCCTCAAATTCAATGTTTGCCCAAATACACCTACATTATGTATGGGGCAGTTTGCAGTTGACCAAGGGCATTGTACATTTATGTACATGTACGTCATGTTACGTATGTACACAATACATGTTAAATCAATGATCAATTTTGAACCATGAAATTACAGCCTACATAACTCCAGGACTGCCGGACCCTGTACTACATGGAGATGACACACAGTGATCAAACTGACATATGCTCAGTAACCCAGCTACATGTAACAGGAAGCCCATAATAAGCTTATACTAGTCAACATTCAGCACACAGAAAACAATATGACTTCCTCCGACAAAACAATCACATGAAGAAGTACATATATTGGATTATGGCTGCAATTTGTGCAGAACATCTACCGCCTATCGGTACCACAATGTTTCAAATGAAACAACCTATAGATTGCAACAGATACATGTATTACATGTAGGTACTACCAAATGGTCCGCACACCCAATACTTTGTTCATGCTGAATTGTTGTAAGAGGTTATATTTGACATTTAATAGTGGTTTACTGCTTCTGGGAATGGTCAAAGTTTCAAATTACCGAACTTGAAAGCCTCCATCACCACATCTGTTTGAAAACGATGAAAGCCGTGACCTGCTGACCCATGACGGAGGAGTATGATTACAATCGATTGTAGCGAGCAATCATAGCGAATGATCTAGTTGACCTTTCCATTGTAATGACAACAATGTCACAAAGCTCAAACGTAATGCCTTTGTTGCCGTCATAATGATGTCGTCATACCCAATTGTTGTGCAACGTACGTCACAATAAGACGTCTGAGACAACCGACTAGTCAATATTATATGACGCTATCGTAATCAGACTCTGACGTCACAGGTCAGAGGTTACAGCTTCAATTAATACATTCTTCACCACATCTGTGTTACGTTGAAAAAATCCAATTTGAGGTTATTTTTTGTATAAAAAATATAGACTTGTTCTTCAAACAGTTTTGCTGTACTATGTTTTCATGCAAAGTGTGTAGGGGATATTATGCAGAACCTTTAAATGGTTTGATGAACAGGCTGAAAGGGATATTCAAAAAGAACAATTCAACCATTCTGAGTATTCCTGTTCAGTGTAGGAATGATCTAATTTGTGTAATTTTGATGATGGAAAAATATAATAATTAGATGGCAGTCAAATGTTTTCTAGTGTATGAAATGATTAGAAGTCATAAAGTCTGTCACACAGCATGCTCAACAGCATGATACATAATGAATGGTAAGCAGTTACGCAATCTTGAAAACGGTTATTTCACAGCAATTGTTGTACTGTCAATTCCATGCCTGAAATTCTCCATGAAATCAATTTATTACTGAAAGTATACGTTCATGTAAATATTTAATCTAAAAATATCAATGTTCCATTGTCAGTGTAAAATTATCTTCCGCAGTTCCGGGCTGGTTGCCACTAACTGGACGAAACAAAGTGTAATGTGTTGGTTGACATCTGGGCTAATTTGAAGTTGCCAAAATATTTATTAAGGTATAATAAGAAAGCATATGTGATAATGTCCTGATATCCTATGCACAAAGGCTTTATAGTTTGAACAGGTAAAAAGAATTTCTAATATGTTCAACAAAGAGTGTTATCCAGGGTATAATATTGTATTGCAAATGGCTAAGATTTTCGACTTTTACCTTTGTCTCAGATGTTAAATTTTCAAATATTTGTCGGTCCAATTTTGACATGTGGATATATTCTTCCATAATGAAGCATAGGGAGAAATAAAAAGTTTACTACTAAGTCACAAGTAATGCACCAGAGTGGAATTACTCAATCATACTCCATTTATTGGGGTAAGAAGCTTAATCGGTATTAACTATACTACACCGACTACACTACACCTAGGAATAGTTAGTCTTTGTGTACTATGTAGATAATGCGGGTTATCACTTGAGAATTTGAATAGCCCAAGCCTCAAGGTGGAAAATTCACAATGGAACACAAACATCAAATGGAAGCTGCTCTCAGCCTCTGGTGGTATAAATATCAACATATAATCAGCCACAATCAATAGATCAACATGTATGAAGATTGCAGTCTGCACATTCTGTCTGGGACCCCAGCTGTAACCTACATGTAGCTCATTACCCGGTATTAGGTACTTCTACATGATTCATGGAACAGCTGTACAGATGTACACAAACAAATACAGGTACCAGAAAACTTTACAGAGGAAACACCATGCACTTAACTCATTCCCCCATAGACTTGTGGGGAATTTTCTCTCTCTGACCCATAATAGATTTGTAATGGCGTAGGTCTTTAACCCATGGATGTATTTCAATTTTCATACTTCTCCAGCGATGTAAATATCTCGTTTTGTGTCCCATGTCATGTGGAGAAATATTTACCAATGGTCTCACACAGACCCATTCTACGTAATTTTTTCACGTTTTATACCAATATCAGCAACATTTATTCGAAAAATAAGTAATCTTGTGAGAAAATGTGTTGTGTCTGCTTTCCGTCTGTTGAAAATCACGAAAAAAGCGAAGAAATTGTCGCATTTTAGCTGCGTTTTGCAGCTCTCACTTCCTGCTTCTCCAGCTTGCATCCGCATGTATTGTATACCGTTACAAAGCTAATACTCCCTAAATTCGGGATTTGGCAGTGACATCACGAGATGGCAGGTACAGAACGAGCTATAACTGAAAATATCCGATATACATCCTTAAAGGAGAATAAA
This sequence comes from Hanleya hanleyi, assembly GCA_036873755.1. Lineage (NCBI taxonomy): Eukaryota > Metazoa > Mollusca > Polyplacophora > Lepidopleurida > Hanleyidae > Hanleya > Hanleya hanleyi. The sequence goes on from JAVTVY010000785.1 coordinate 23,345, forward strand.
GACGGTGACTATATTTAGAAGGTGAAAATAAAACAGCATCACGGATTGGCCAAGGCTGACAAACTTTTTCATCATGCCCGCGTGATTGGAGCACACGCTTTGTTTGCACGTGGTCGCCATGGCCACCAAACACATTTGTTGTCAAATCGCGCGTTTTCCATCGATTATTTCTGTTCCTCTCCCGATTTCAGTTTACCCTTACTATAAAACATACCAACAGTCCATATAGTCAGATTTATTGAAATTTTGGCTTTCTGAAAATGTATAGTTTAAATTAGGTTTTACTCAAAGTAAACGCAAAAAATTGCAAAAGTAATCCATCACATGGGAACTCCGTGACACGTCAAAATCCGTCTTCATGGGTTAGGCGCACACCCGTCAAAACACGCTTGCATGGGGATCGACACAAGCCGTCAAAACCCACTTATAGGGGAAAGAGTTAATGTAGCTTTGCCGAAAGGACGTATAAATATGGTTTTACAAGCAACAGCATACATGTACTCGTTCCAATAATTGGGGATGATCCACCGGTTCATATGCATGACCGGCCCAACAAGCCCAATGTACTGCACAAAATATGAAAAAGACGTTACCTGCCCAAGTGACAGGTACAAAAACATCATGGTTAAGTTTTGCTCAAAAACCTTCAAAACTTATTGCAGGAAACTGCCAACAGATAAATTAATGCAATATTATTAATTAGAAACAAATTAAACCAATCAGGCCGCAATGTGCTGGAAGATTTATTTTGTTCTTATTTACACAACATTACAACACACAAAAGTAACATTATCATTTTGTATCACTAGCGTGTTCAGGCCACTGTTTCGTTTCCTACCGGTCACCCGAAACTGGTAATTTATTTTATTTTAAACATTTCCACCCCTGATTCGGATGGTCTTAAAGGTTATCCATGAAACATTAATTGTAACTGACATACCCCGATCCATGAAACATTAATTGTAACTGACCTACCCCGACTACTACAGGTGCAATCCGATTTGCTCTCGTGAGGAAGATAGCCCAGAGCAACAAGGATCTCCCAAACGAATTCGGTGTCCTTGCGGAGTTCTTCCTTGCACTGATTCCGTAGTAGAGAATCGTCGAGGTAGAAGCGATACTTGGGACCTCTGGTGTGCAGGAATGACGCCACCGGGTTGAAAACTCTGGTGAAGACCCAGGGGGACATGGATAGTCCGAAAGGGAGCACAAGTAACTGGAACTTCCAGCTGCCAACCAGGAAGCGCAGATACTTGTGATGAGCCCTGTAGATCGGAACATGCAGATATGCATCTTGGGGGTGGAGAGACGTCATCCAGTCCCCTTGTAACAGAGGCGACCGAATAGACCAGAACGACTCCATCCGGAAATGAGGAGGCGGGGCCAAGAAGTCCTTGTTTAACCGGCGTAGGTTTATGACCATACGCATTTCGGTGGTGAACACTGGAGAATAAAAGCCCGGGGGCATATCGGTTGGCGGAAGTTCTATGCTGCACCCTTCTCTACCAACTTGTCCACGGACCTCTGAATCTCCATCAGGTGCTCCAGACGCACAGGAATTCGAGACGACTTGGGTGACGAAGTCAACGGGGGAGTTGTGGCGAACTCCAGCCGATACCCATGACGTAGGGTGTTCAACACCCACGAATCCGCCTGGATTGCCTCCCAATTCTGCCAAAAACTTTCAAGTCTCCCGCCTACTGGAAGCGCCGGATTTGGTGGAATTGGGAACATGCAGAATGAACATCTGCATGGCCCGTGCCCTCATTTCTTGGGAGCTTTAGCAGACTTCCCTTTCCCGCTTTCACGTTTAGAGTGGCCGCTCCCCCCTCCCTTCGAATCTCCGCCTGATTTCGAAGAGGAGGGCGCATCCTTTTTGGTACCAGCACCGGAAGTCGGGGGACTGCTCCCTTAAGGCCGATCTCACACTGGACGGGGTATACGTAGGCAGGGCCGCGAACGGTGAGAGACACCTTAGGTGTACGAACATAGTGGACATGAAGACTGAAGATGCCATCAAGTCCGCGTCCGCACGCGCAGCTGCCGTCAGGAAGTCCTTCATCAGGTTGACGTCATCGACAGGAACTGAAACAAAACCGGAAGTTGACGTCTGGGGTATGCGATTAAGTATTCTACGAATGGCATATAAAAACCAATCTAGATGGGAAGTAATCGCTACCTCCTGTCTCGAAGTGTCCTCCAGGAGACAAATCTAGCTGATGAACAGAAAGAGGAATATCCTTCTTAGGCGGAGTGGCTCCAATGCATTGATCGAGTTCTGGTTCCTGGATCGCAGCTCGATCATGCCAGGGTGAACCGTGTACTGGATAAGACCGAAAAATGGGTCGCTCCAGCGGGAAGACACCAGTAGATTTCTTAAATAGAGATCTAGACTCCTGTTGTCGTTGCCTCTCAGCTTGGGTCTTAGGCAGAGAGAAAGCATCCCACAAGCGCTCATCACATTCAAAAACAGCTCTGGACGGCGAAAGTGATGTACGATGAGTAGGCTCTTGTTTGAGATCCGACATCGCAGTGACCCTTCTCGATTCAACAACTGGCGGAGTCATCATATCCGGAAATAACTCGTAGAGGCGTGCCAATATATCAGAGTAACTGGACGCCGCGAGATCCGGATCAGCATCAAACAAAGAAGCTCGTTCTTCCGCTTCGGGCTCAGCGTTATTCACTGTCACAGGATCCATAGAGGTAAACCTGTGCACAAACGAAGGAGGTGTAGGTCTACTACCCCATGAGAGATCCAGTGATAGCTGAGGTTGGGAAGCGGAAGTCGGCCTCCTTGATGACACGGGGCGAGGTTGATAACCAACCCACTCAGGAACCGGAAGTGGTGTCGGTGGTGGAGGCATCAACATGTCACGTTGAAGGGCTGCAAAATCAGCAGATAATCTATTAAACCTGTCGGTCAGGCTGGCAGAAATAGATGCTGCTGGGGGGGGGACTGCCTATCAGAAGGAGGAAGTAAGGCAGAACCGGAAGCAGCCGCATACTGTGACATGACGTAGCTCGAGTATCATACATCGATGAAAGACCCGGAGCACCATACACCGATGAAGTAACAGGAACATCGTACATAGAGGCAGTCCTATAGTAGGATGTAGTAGCCGACGTCGGAGCATGCGCAGGAAAAGCAGCGGAAGATGTACCGGTTGAGTTAGCTGCGGGGGTGCTGACAACGGCTGTTGTAGAGGCGCCCTGGATAGTTTCGGCACATTCAGAAGTGAATGGCGAGACTCAGCAAAACCGGAAACAGGTGTAATAATCACCGTGGTCTGCACAGGAAGTGGTGATATTACAGAAGATGATACAGCAGGCATCTCCGTAGATTTTGTAGACGCAGATGAGCTGGACCGAGATGTTGAAAGATTTTGTAGCCACACTCTCCGGGTTCACTATCCTGAATAGGGGACCTTTGGTCGGAAGTGACATCACAGATGTTGGATCAAAGGTAGCCGTCAAGGTCAAGGGCGTCCCATGCAATACTTTACCTCCAGGACACCCGCCATCTTTGTTCCCCAACTTGGCCCCTAAATAAACAGAATCAGTGCATGGAGGAGGAGAAATAGTTACAACATTCAGTAGTTTACGAGGCGAAATTACTTCTGTATCTTCGGTTACGGACATATCAACAGAGGCAGACTCGTCCGGCTCGTTCACAGAGGAGCGAGACGGAGAGGCGACCGAGCTCTCCGCCCTACTAAAGCCGGGCGGCGTCAGAATTTCACCGGCATACAAACCGACAAGATACTGTTCGAATATAGTGTCGGGCCATAGCTCACATTCCGCACATTTAGCGTACTGATCGCACCATACACCCCGACACGGCGGACATGCTGTATGCGGGTCCGTCGTGGGTTTAGATTGTCCACAAACAACACAGAAGACGGACGCCATCTTTATTATGATTCAAACGTATACTTCCTGACGTTTTGTCGAAGTCCAGGTAGGTATCCAAGAATCACAGGAATTTGGTAATATTCCACTCTCTTCTCTAGGTAAATATCCCAGGGAATCTCTGAGGTAATCCAAGGTAATGAGCTAGGAATTGCGTGGTACTCCAGATGTAGATCTTGAGACTTTTTTTCACAGAGCACTAGAAACTACATCTGACCGCTACGGTTGTAGGGGAAAGAAGGAAGTCACGTGGTCAGACAGAGAGGGTTCTGGGTGCATGGGCATTGGGCATTACAGGGACTATTTCTTTTGGTTCTGTGGTAAGGTTTTACAATAGAGCAATCGCGTAGGAACACGATAGCAATAAGGTATGTGAAGGTAAGTTTTACAGCGCAAGAAATACAATAATTAAACGGCATCCAAATGGTTTCTAGTGTATGAAATGACTAGAAGTCATAAAGTCTGTCACACAGCATGATACATAATGAATGGTAATCAGTTACGCAATCTCGAAAACATTCATTTCACAGCAATTGTTGTACTGCCAATTCCATGCCTGAAATTCTCCATGAAATCAATTTATTACTGAAAGTACATGTTCATATAAATATTTAATCCAAAAATATCAATGTTCCATTGTCAGTGTAAAATTATCTTCCGCAGTTCCGGGCTGATTGCCACTAACTGGACGAAACAAAGTGTAATGTGTTGGTTGGCATCTGGGCTAATTTGAAGTTGCCAAAATATTTATTAAGGTATAATAAGAAAGCATAGTGCTTTCTTCAAAGGTGAAATACTATGGTTGGAAGCGAAACGTCAATTCACATCCACATAAAAGCTCATTCAGCAGGACTCGCATGATGGCATCATGAAAATTTATACAATGGCGATAAGAACACCGATATGGGCCATTACATGTACATGTGTGATAATATCCTGATATCCTAGGCACAAAGGCTTTATAGTTTGACTAGGTAAAAAGAATTTCTAATATGTTCAACAAAGAGTGTTATCCAGGGTATTGTATTGCATTTGGCTAAGATTTTCGACTTTTACCTATGTCTCAGATGTTAAATTTTCAAATATTTGTCGGTCCAATTTTGACATACATGTGGATATTCTTCCATAATGAAGCATAGGGAGAAATAAAAGTTTACTACTAAGTCACAAGTAATGCACCAGAGTGGAATTACTCAATCATACTCTGGACATTTATTGGGGTAAGAAGCTTAATCGGTATTAACTATAATACAGTACCGAGGAATAGTTAGTCTTTGTGTACTATGTAAATAATGAGCTGCAAAAATGCGGGTTATCACTTGAGGATTTGAATAGCCCGAGCCCCAAGGTGGAAAATTCACAATGGAACACAAACATCAAATGGAAGCTGCTCTCAGCCTCTGGTGGTATAAATATCAACATATAATAAGCCACAATCAATAGATCAACATGTATGAAGATTGCAGTCTGCACATGCTGTCTGGGACCCCAGCTGTAACCTAGCTTATTACCCGGTATTAGGTACTTCTACATGATTCATGGAACAGCTGTACAGATGTACACAAACAAATACAGGTACCAGAAAACTTTACAGACGAAAACACCATGCACTTAATGTAGCTTTGCCGAAAGGACGTATAAATATGGTTTTACAAGCGACAGCATACATGTATGTATTCCCATAGCTCTTTCCAATAATTGGGGATGATCCACTAGTTCATATGGAGGACAGGCCCAACAAGTGACAGGTACAAAAACAGCATGGTTAAGTTTTGCTCAAAAACCTTCAAAACTTATTGCCAGAAACTGCCAACAGATAAATTAATGCAATATTATTAATTAGAAACAAATTAAACCAATCAGACCTCAATGTGCTGGAAGAGTTTTTTGTTCTTATTTACACAACATTACAACACAAAAGCAACATTATCATTTTGTATCACTAGCGGCGTGTTCAGGCCACTGTTTCGTTCTTACCGGTCACCCAAAACTGGGGTAATTTATTTTAAACATTTCAACCCCTGATTCGGATGGTCTTAAAGGTGATCCATGAAACATTAAATGTAACTGACATACCCCGACTACTACAGGTGAAATCCGATCACAGACTGGAAAGACAGGAGTTGGTAAATTATTGGTGACCAATCTCCACCTGCCTCTCCTAATTTCCATAGTACATACGTTCTCAATGTACATTGTATCCATTTTCATTTTAAGATAAATAGAGAGAGATCATCCAATGGTTATTTGAACTTTCCCAGCATTCATTTCTAGTCCACAGCTCTACATGTAGTTGGACGACTAGGGAACCAATCGTATTTAGGAGCATTTCGAGTTGTCTTACACGAACTCTAAATGAGGCAAGCCAGAAAGAATAGGATGGTAGCAATGTGTTCTTTTATATTTACAACACTTCTCGCTCTGTCAATTACATGTACACTGGAATCCATGTATATGGAATCAACACACTTGGATAAAGTGGGATGATAGAAAAAATGCTTTATTACGCTTATTGTATCAGTGTTGACTTTCAGCAGAGGACCCTTGTCTGTTTGACATCTTGCGGCAGTCTATATTTCTAGCCATCATTGGTTTTGTTTAGTCGAAGACAGTATAGGCAAAAACCGTCCCTGCATCTGTATTAAAACTGTTCATATCCATACCACCTGTTTTCTTTGATCATTGTTTTAAACTCCAGACATGGAGTGGGTTCTGTCTGGGCTGCCTTGGTCTGTACAAAACCATTAATCGGCAGAAATAAACACTGCTACAATATCAAAAATATACAAGGAGCCTCAGCTGAAAATCCAAGCTGATGCAATAAGCGTAATATAGACACATTTCTGAACTTGAGTTATTGTGACTAACGTTACAGGACCTACGAAGTAGGGTTTGATATGATTCAAGTGTGTACCTTGACCTTAGACTGACCATTTCCATGGTCATAGGAGGCATTGAGACATGTTTTTGCCAATTTCGAGGCTTCTAGATCACCTAATTGGGTCAGAAAGTAGGTCACATTGACCTTGACCCAATAAGGTCAAGTCACACTGACACTGACCTAATTAAGCGCATTCCCATGGTCTTACATGTAGGAGGCATTAGGACATGTTTTTGCCAATTTCGAGGTTTATAGGTCACCTAAGTAGGTCAAATTTTCATCAAAAGTAGGTTAGCTCAGTACTTGCTGGTAACAGTGCCCCAATGCATGTTCATGCCAAAAATCAAAGTTCTAATGTCAACGGTTCTTCTCATTTTACCGGAGAAAGGATTCGGATGGACTCACTGACTGACTGACTGACTCACTCATTACCGGACAATTTGCAAATGAGAGCCTACTTCGTAGAAAAAAACTGTCTGCAACTTTGTACATTAGCTAATAGAAAGTTGGAATTATCTTCATCGAAATGTCAGTACCAGAGCAATAAAAGAATTTATTCACAACAGGGCCTGAATTTTGACACGAATCCGCGAATCGACTCGCGTAAAGATTTGCCTGCTACGTAAAATAGAGAATCTAAGTTGATTCGCCATAAGTCCAACTCTAAAAATCTATTTATTACCCCAAAACGGGAAACGCCAGATCAAGAACGAAATTCTCTGGTACTGCTTTCATTTTCATGCCAAGGGAAATAACTTTGTCAAATGTGTCCTCGTTAACCATTGGCTATACATGTAGGTTACTGCGTTACTATAATCGCTAAGCTCCTTAGTCTCGTGTCAACATTGCGCTTGACAACGGAATTGCACTCCTCTCGTCTTCATAAAAATGGCAGACGGTGGGCAAAGTCGACAAATTAGCGTGACGCGCTGCAAAATTGAGAGGTCGAGCTTAAAGATCAATTCGATTTTACGTTTAACAACACTGATGATAAAGCGATTAAGGCCGTATGTAAAGTATGTCAATAGCATTGCGAAAATACGAGCCCAATACAAAGGCAAAATTGTCAACGCCGTGCTCAGGTTATGGTTTGAGCAGCACAACGTACCTGTTGAAGCCGAATTTGGAATGTCATGTTCAATCTGACGGGCATACAAAATGCACGGGAATCGAAACTGGTGAACCAATGCACAGGAAACAAAAAACCTTACCAGAAACTTTCGAAGGTGCGAGAATTCTAGCAAAAAAACGCACTAAAGACTTTACTATGCACCAGTGTTTATCTACTGTCTGTCCCATATAATACATCGGAGACGTTTTTGGCGATATTTCTGAGACAATTTATCACTGAACATTGAAATTTCACACAGTATATAAACTAAAAAATACTAATTTTTTTCCCCACATTGCATTAAAATCTGTTAAGAATTGACGAAAATCACCAATACCTACAATGTTATTTTGATCTGCCAATGTTACAACTTCCAGGCTTGACGTCATAATGTCAAAAAATCTCCCATCTAATTTTTGTTTTTTGCAATTTGTTGAGAACCCCCAGAAGAATTTTCTTGAGTCTTTGCAATAAAATTAGTACCTACTGAGTGAAGTTCCAATGCCCTCTGATAACTTGTCTCCGAAATATGGCCGAAAACATCTCGGATATATGTCTGGGACAGACAATAAGGCAAAAAGCCTTACGACCAATTTGCAGAACAGAGCCACCATTATTGGGTGAGTTACAGGTGTAACTGTGAAACAAAGAAAATAAAGTCTTTCTTTTTCCATGAAAATTATGTTTTTATTTCAGTTCATAGGGATGGAAGACTGTAATTAAGATCAGAGGTGTGAATTACTTGATAAAATTCAAACAAATACAAGTTGAATTTGAAACCCTAAATTTCCAGATCTCGACATGAGAATCTTAATTCTCGTGGATCCTTTATGCAGATCGCAGATCCTTTATGCGAGAATCAACTTGGATTCTCCTAAAATTTAACAAAATTCAGGCCCTGCACAAAATAGCCTTGTGTTACATGTGAAAATATGCCAACTTCTAATAATGGATCAAAGAAACTGTATCAGCAGCTGATCCATGGGTGAAAATCGTTCCCCATGGTCAGCTCTCACAATACAGAAAACTTGCCTCGGCAAAACTCATCTGACATCAAAAAAACGTGAATTAACACCATGTTGAATACTGCAGAGATGAAATGATTATGGCACAGCCCTTACCTCGGTAACTGCTTGAACAACATGTAGGACCAGAAATGCTAGTTCTGCCAGTTGATTGGTTAACAGGGCCAATATCGACAAACAGGAAGTGGCAATCACAGAATCTGATTAGATAGTCAGTATTGTGCAAGTCTCCCATTGTGAGGCCATCCTTAAAAATAAGTTTGTTGCGCGTAACCCGACCGACTGTCCAAAAATCCGCCGACTGGAAACTTTTTTCGCCGATTTTCCGACCGGTCATCTTTTTATTTTATTTTGCAATGTCAGAATTATCTCCCCTATCTCCTCTCTCGTGTAAACGTATGTAAAACGTTCGCCTAGCAAAAGCAAGCAGGATTTCACTCTCCAGTAGTCGCGATGTGAGCTTATTTCGCACGTTTTGAAGGCATATCCTCCATGGCCCAGTCCGTAGGGGAATGCAGTTTTCGTCGACCACGTGTATATGGCGGGAAGTTCCCCCTTCTGTGTTGTGTTTGGGTTTGGACGAGAGGACAATAAACACATCGAGAGGCAACAGCAACACAGGATGGGAAAAATATTTCAAAACGGTTGGTTATTAAAACCTGCCATAAAGAGCTCTGTCGCGAATCGACTTGGAACGTAGACATGTTTAGGACTGTCACCATGCACCACGTGGGTCCGTACACCGACAGATTCTGAGACTGACGATGTTACAACAACAACGATGTTTGGATTTCTACTTTTATCCGAGAAGACTTCAGTGTGCCTAAATGCAGAAAATCTATACTGCTTTGTTGTTTAACGGAAACTTTATAACCCTCTATGTCGATGAAGCCATGGATATAGTGTCGGTGGCTTCAGCGGTCTTGACAAATTAGATGGTGCCGTCAGCTTAATTTTGACGTTCCGATGTCGGCATCAAATACGCTTGTCAGAATTCCACATCGGACTAAATTCCACGAAAAGACACAGGTTAGAAACTTAGTATTTGCTTCATTGTTGTCAGTAAATTAAATTACGATGTATTTCTAATCTGAATAAAGGAAGTACCTAAGTATTCAATAAAAGCACACCATAAATTTGCGACGAGGAAGGGCAGTAATGATGTTAATGATTAATTTGAGGTAATTTTCTCAACTCCAAATGGTATAATGAACAACCTTCTGTATAACACTGAGAGGATTTTTTTCTTTCCTGTCACAATTTTGGCAAAAGTTTGTCTGGTAGTGGTATATATATTTTTTTTTTACCAGCTAGTCGCTAGTCATTGTCAAGTATGTGTTCAAGGATGTCGATGTCTTCTAAGAAATAAAACAGGTACACAAGCCTGAATTTAAGAATATCTTGCTTTATACCTTGAAGATAACTAGTTTTCTATACTGAAATAATTTTGCTGCCAGACAAAAAGAATATTTCAAATGACCTGCTTAGTATCTGAACTAAATCACACTAACCTCTTCCAGCCTCCCCAAAAGGAAAACCTGATCTAAAAAAAAAAAAAAAAATTACCTACCTACCGACCCAACTTCCTGAGGTAGGGTCGGGTTACAGCCAACAAACATATTTTTAAGGATGGCCTGACGGTTACATGTACATGATGTGGTGACATAAGAGGGAATATCTCTTCCAAAACACTGGTATGGCTACAACTTGCATGATCTCATTATCACGAAAGTGTGATTCTCTGCTGAAATTGCTTTTCTGGGATGGGGATCAGGGGAAATAATCACTGAGTTTCCGATCTGTGATGAAGACCACCTGTACAGTCTCTGGGATATGTCACTAAGACTTATATAAATATTAAATGTCATATATTTGAGCAGTTATGCAATTCTAAGCACATGCATTTGAAAATGCATATCTCTGTCTCTGTCATTTGTGCTCATCCTCAATTGACCATCTGACAATACAGAAAGGTTATTTATATTATAGGCTGTGAATACATAATAGTATGTGTGCAGCCATCATGATTGAGGAGAACACAGCTGTCTGGAATGAAGAATTAGGGAGAATTTGGACCTCAAGCTGCAGACTTTCTCTGCAAAGTTTTCTGAGAGCTGTCGGACCTGATCCAGCCCATGATCCATTTTGGAAGTCCCATCCGAACTCAGAGATTCTCTGGAGTTGGACCCTGTGCTGATAGTGTATTTAAGTAGAGTCTCTGGGGTTGGACCATGCCTTGATAGTGGAGTAAAGAGAGGAGATGACGTTGTGTGTCTATTCCTTTTCATTGAGGCCGACTGGAGCTTTAGTGTGCAGCTGGTAAATCCAGTGGACTTCGCGTTGCCGACGCGAAGTGGTGCTGGAGTCTAATGACGGATCTGTCTTCAGTACTTCAATAATCTGGTAACTGATGTTGTTGACAGAGTGTCCCGGGGACCAGAAGTGTCTTGGTGCCGGATTGTCACTACGGTTCCATGTGTCGTTGAAGTGTTCACGGATCCGTTCGTGGAATGTGCGTTTAGTTTCTCCAACATATTGTTTGGAGCACTTGGTGCACGTAATAAGGTAGATCACATTCTGGGTGCAGCAGTTGGCCATGAGGTTGGCTCGATAGCGTAAGCCAGTGTGGCTGCTAACGAAAGAGCGATCTTTGATCAGTTTGGGGCAAAAAGCGCAGTTTCGATATGTGCAGGGAGTTATTAAGTTGGCGTAACTCATCCCGCTAACACCCCTCCTGAGTGGGGGGTAGGAGATCTTGGCTCTGACGAGTGTGTCTTTCAGGTTGTTGTTGCGACGAAAAGCTAGGAGAGGGGGCTCTCCCAAGGCATTCCTGCAGGCTTCAGAGGCCTGCAGGATGGGCCATTCCTTCCGAATGGATTGGTGGATCCGCTGGGCGTACTGACTGTACGGAAGAATCAGGGGTATGCGGTTGGCATTGGTAGTGGTGGTGCGTGTCGGCGGGCGTAGCAGTGTGTGTCTGTCTTTGGTGAGGGCCCGATCGCGATTGTCGCGGAGGACATTCGCTGGATAACCCCGAAGGGAGTAGAAACCGATCATGGCTTCTGCATGTTTGAGGAAGTCGGGAGTGTCCGAGCAGATTCTTCGTATGCGAAGGAATTGTCCATAGGGTCCAGCCTTCTTGCAGTTGGAAGGGTGGTCACTTGTGTAGTGAAGGTAGCTATGTGTGTCAGTTGGCTTTGTGTAGAGGTCAAATTTAATCCGATGGTGTATGGGATCAAATATGACACGTGTGTCTAAGTAACAGACAGATTCACGAGAGTAATCTGCTGTGAAC
>JAVTVY010000786.1:0-33016 GCA_036873755.1 Hanleya hanleyi
TATATTGTACAATACAGGACAAATATGGTACAATAGAGGACAGATTTGGTATAATACAGGACATATATTGTATAACACATGACAGATATGGTATAATACAGCACAGATACTGTATAATACAGCACAGATTTGATATAATACAGCACAGGTATGGTATAATAGAGGGCAAATATTGTATAATATTGTATAATACAGGGCACGTATGGTACAATACAGGAGAGATATGGTATAACACAGCACAGATTTGGTATAATACAGGACAGATATGGTATAATACAGCACATTCAGGGCAGATATGGTATAATACAGGACAAATATGGTACAATGCAGGTCAGATTTGGTATAATACACGACAGATGTTGTATAACACAGGACAAATATGGTATAATACAGCATATTCAGGACAGATATGGTATAATACAAAAGGTGTATATGCAAAAAACTCATATCAGGAGTAGGATTCGAACCCACGCCCTGCATTGCGCAGACCAGCACTTAGGACTGGCGCCTTAGACCACTCGGCCATCCTGAGTTTACATTTATAGTTTTATAGTTTAACTATTGTATCAAAAGTATCAAGTAAACCACTCATGTGTCAGGAGAAGGATTCGAACCCACGCCCTGCATGTGCAGACGAGCACTTGAGACTGGCGCCTTAGACCACTCGACCATACTGAACTTTTAGAGTTATAGTTCACAGTATCAAGTCATATGTAGTATTCATGCACGATGCGACCACCAAGTGTGTAAATGCGTCTACATGCAGAAAACTACAAGAAGACACCCCAAACGATACAATCGGACCAAGGATGGTCCATTTCTACATCAAATACCTTCCATCACTTTCCAAAATTCCCGCTTTTGCTACTACTTCTACTGCTGACGTCAACAATGACGTCACAGATGACGTGAACATGCCTTAAGTAGGGGTCTGCACCACGAGAACTATCGAAAACTATAAGATGACATCCCACACGACGCATTCGGACCAATAGTGGTCCATCTCTACCCCAAATACCTTCCTTCACTTCCCCAAAATGCCTACTTCCGCTACTACTCGTACTGATGACGTCACCAATGACGTCACAGATGCTGTGGACATCCCTCAAATCGTGATCTCAACCCGGAAGGCTACAAAGATAGCACCCCACAGGACGCATTCGGATCAAGGATGGTTCATTTTTACCCCAAATACCTTCTTTCACTGCCTCAAAATGCCCACTTTGGCTACTACTCCTACTGATGACGTCACCAATGACGTCACAGATGACATGAACATTCCTCAAATGGTGGTCTGCACCACGAGAACTACAATATGACACACCACCCGGCGCATTCGAACCAAGAATGGTCCATCTCTACACCAAATACCTTCCTTCACTGCCCCAAAATGCCCACTTTGGCTACTACTCCTACTGATGACGTCACAGATGACGTGAACATTCCTCAAATCGTGGTCTGCACCACGAGAACTACAAGATGACACCACACACGACACATTCGGACCAAGGATGGTCCATCTCTACACCAAATACCTCCCTTCACTTCCCCAAAATGCCCCCTTTCGTTAATACTCCTACTGATTACGTCAACAAGGACGTCACAGATGACATAAACGTGCCTCGAATAGGGGTCTGCACCACGAGAACTACAAGATGACGCCCAACACGACGCATTCGGACCAATAGTCGTCCATCTCTACCCCAAATACCTTCATTCACTTCCCCAAAATGCCCACTTTCGCTATTACTCCTACTGATAACGTCATCGATGACGTCACAGATGCTGTGGACAGTCCTCAAATCGGGGTCTATACCACAAAAGCTACAAAATGACACCTCCCACGACACATTCGGACCTATAGTGGTCCCTCTCTACCTCCAAAACACCTACACGCACCCCCAAAATGATCACTTTACTTACTACACCCAACTGCGCATTCGCAGATTGACGCGAATTGCAATGAAAAACACGCCGTTCTGACTCTACCCCACAAAGGCTTCACTTTGGCACCTCGCACGACCCATTCGGACCAACAGTGGTCCATCTCTAGGCAAAACACACCCCCACGCACCCCCAAAATGCCTGCTTTCTATACTACAGCCAGAATATGCATGTGCAGAATATTGAAAACGGACGATACATTACTCCAGTCGGATGTTCCTCCGCGAGAGCTTCAAAATAAGACCTCATACGACAACATAGGACCACTAGGGGCTCACCTATGTCCCCAAAACGTCCATGGACCTATCCCCCATAGCCAGTATGGGTCTGTACAGACCTACCCGGTACTTTTCGAAAAATTTCACCGCTTAACTTCGAGACCCTCCCCATCGTGTTTTACGTGGCGAGACGAGAAAAACAAGACCAAACAACCCATATCACAATGAACATGTGTGAATTTCCCAGTATGGACCTATCTCCCATAGCCAGTATGGGCCTATGGCCTATATACAGACCCACCCGGTACTTTTCAAAAAAAATTCACCGCTTAACTTCGAGACCCCTCCCATCGTGTTTAACGTGATGAGACGTGAAAAACAAGATCAAAAAACCCACACCGCAATGAACATGTGTGAATTTCCCAGTATGGACCTATCCCCCATAGCCAGTATGGGCCTGTGGGCCTATATACAGACCCACCCGGTACTTTCGAAAAATTTCACCGCTTAACTTCGGCACCCCTCCCATTGTGTTCTACATGGTGAGACGTGAAAAACAAGACCAAACAACCCATAGTAAAATTTAAAAAAATGACCACCCTCGATACCCAATACAGGCATTTCCCGTGCAAGATGCAAATGTGCGAATCAGGGGAGATCACCGGGCATTTGCGCCTACAGAGGGTTCGCCCTGTCAGAGTTGTCTTCCTTGTCGGTCATCCTACGTAGGACGGACGTTGTGCGGCCGCCATGTTGAAACTCGCCATGTTTGTTTCATTGTGCAAATTGGACAATAAACGCTCGACCCTGGGGTCGCACGGATGCTAGTCTGGTCATAATAACATGGTACAACACCTATAGATTATGTTTATTACTATAAGTCTTCCTTCCCATGGATTCAGGTATTTTTTTCGTGGCAATATCCCCTCGTGTATTGCGCTCTGTGAAGAGGGTTCCCCACTGGTCATTTAACATGGGCAAAAAGATGGCAATATTGTCCGGGACGCTGTGCATTCCATGGATGCTTCGGAAAGGCAGATAAAGGCTATATATTGTCCCGGAGAGGGCCGGACATTGCCGGAGATGACCGGACATTGCCAGAGATGACCGGACATTGCCGGTGATGATCGGACATTGCCGGATGGGACCGGCGATTCCAGGAGAATCTCCCCCCACTCCCCGCGTCTTTGGGACTACTTTGTCTCTGTGGAAGCTTTTTCCCGCGACCGCATCACCGCC
The DNA here is from genome assembly GCA_036873755.1 of Hanleya hanleyi. Taxonomy (NCBI): domain Eukaryota; kingdom Metazoa; phylum Mollusca; class Polyplacophora; order Lepidopleurida; family Hanleyidae; genus Hanleya; species Hanleya hanleyi. Next base: position 3,402 of record JAVTVY010000786.1, read on the forward strand.
GGAACCGGGAGCGACCGTATCACCGCGGAAGAATACAAAGGTCACTTCCAATCACGTGACGGAACTACTTTTGACCTTTGACCTCTGTGACCTCCCCGTGACCTCCTTTCATTTGCATAAATAATAACCCAGATGCTCTTTATATACTACTGGCCAGGCTATCTGGTATGGTGGGTCCTTTGCGGCGGCGAATATTAGGGAATATAGTTTTCTCAAGATGTGCTCTGCCAATTTACTACAGGTTAAGTAAGGCTATTATTTTGGGGTTTGTGACCTTAATCCGATTAACAATGGGCTAGACTGCAGCATACATCTCCAAAACGTCTTTTCCATAAAGTTTGAAGGCCCAGAGAACCATCTGGACGCCAGGGCACGGCACATTTGCCAAGTTCTATAAAATTTGAATAAATCCACCCCAAAAACCGGCGATGAGCCGTTCTGCCTGAACTTGGTATGGTGTAGAATGGACCTATATCATTTTTAAAATATAAATGGAACTAATCGTGCATTCTCGTATAAAGACATTTTTTTAATATGTCAAACCTTCGTGCTGCATCTATAATATCAGAGCACGGCACCTTCAACATTTTAAGAAGAATTTCGTCCCGTCTAATGCTAAGTCAACCTTACCAGGCCGGCCCTTCGTCCCTCCCCCTACCAAACTTTCTGCGCATATCTCGCGAACGACACAAAAATGAGAGCTGACTCACCATGACTTTGTTGTTATATAATTTTGGGGTCATTTTGAGACTATTGACATAACCCCGAGAGTAGAGGTAAATTCAAAGTACGGCCATGTAGATATCAACAGACTAATTTATCATGTAGTTTTTGCGGAGAAATTATATTTAAAAAAATCGAAAATCTGACAAAAAAAATCTACCAAAAATCATGTCAAAAACTTTAAAACAATGAGGCATGCTTAGTTTGTTTGAAAATTATATGATAGTGATATAAATGTTCGAATATTTTGATGTAAACTTTAGAAAGATTTGAAGACTAATTTCACAAATCGCCCCATTTAAGCTCAGTTAAGATGCAGTAAGCTGAAGAACAAAATTGCCATTTAATTATAATTCCTTTAATAGCTAATAGCTTTCAGAAAATATAAACTCGTTTTGGGGAGTGAAATTATTGCGATTTAAATGAACAAAACTATAAGGTGTCGAAAATATCATAGGGATCATGGAACGTTAAACAAGAAACGGAAAATCGAGTCACAAAGGACACAGATGAGTCACAGTCAACAATTAATCGATCGAATGGCACATTTATGTAGGCTCTCTAGACTCCCAAGGTCGAGATGAAAACAACACCACCACACAGACATACGGTAATAGATATGGGTAGAATAAAAAAATGTTTTTAATTTCTATATATTTTGTATTAATTATATTTTATGATAACCATATTTACAGTACTAGACCCGTTCAAGTTTTCATGGGCGATAATGTCAAGTACCGGTACGTTATTTTTACTTTTAACAGATTCTGTGTCCGTTTTCCGAACGGTTATTTTGATGGTCCGGAATGGTAGATGTTGACGTTACTGGTCCGTTTGTCACTAACATATTTTGTTGTTTTCTGTATTTGTTGTTTTCTGTATTTGTATCGCCAGCCACTAAGATTGTCCAGAAAAAAAAGATTATCCAGAGCCTGATCGACAATATGGGCTACGTCATTAGGGGAGATCCAATTTTACGTCTACTGCGCATGTTTTTGCGCATCTACCAAAATGGCGATATTTAAAGGAAATTTTATGGAAAAGGAAAATATAATCTTTTAAGAGAAGAGTTGTGAAAGGCTTGCTCAATGGATAAGGTGTTTTCCCAATGTTGAGGCATTACCTTATCGGAGAAACGCCGGCAAACTGACTCAGCGAAGTCAGGATAATTTGGTCTCATGACATTGCTTTTCCATGTTGGCATCCTACTGTCTGGCAGAGAAGCCTGGTGATATCCGATTTTTATTAGTTTTTCTGGTTCAGCATTGTTTCAGAAAACTATTGAGGCATCATTGTTTCAGAAAACTCTTGAGGCATTTTGAAGAAAATGACATTTTAACTTCTTAACAAGTATAAGTTTTTATTATACAAAATCCAGGCATTTGTCATGGAATTCCTATCTAATCCCATATATTAGAGTAGTCCGTATAAATTCATGAGATTATGCGAAATTAAGCCTGGGTGACCCCTGAATTTTATCCTTTTTTTAATATTTTCTGCCCCATTTTGCTCTGCGATAGATTCGCAATATTTAGTTGTTCCCCTTTGGCAGAAGAGATGTCATATACAAATTTTCTCTGCTTGGAATTCATAATCATGTCGGATATGCCAGTTTTGATGTCCAACTCCCTCATATGCTCTTGAGAGACAAACACCATACGGAGTTATCCTCATTTTTACATATATATGTGTTATCCCAATGCTTGATTTTGATTTCTCCATTGAAATATGTCAGATACGTCAGTTTGATATTCCCTGCATTTAATTTTGCAACAGATACGTAACCTTCATTGTTGGTTATAAAGCGTTTTGGCGAATGATATAATTAGCATGCTTGATTAACAAATCCGTCAGTCCGTGCTACTCGGGGCTGCTCAAAGCTCTCAAGTAGGGCGCTTGCCTGGAAAAACGAAAATGTGGCATGTCTACTGCGAAGCAAATTCAGGGGGCTGAGGACCAAACTGGCGTATCTGACACTAGAAAGTTCAATACAGAAAACAAAAACTGACATTCCGTCTACTTAGCTGGAACATTTCAATGTGGCGTATCGCCGCAGAGTATAATAGGAGAGAAAGACCAAACTGATATATCTGACGTATCAAACAATCCAGTAGAGGGAAAATGGGAAATGGCGTTCTGCCTAACAAAGGGGAATAAACCATGTGGGGATTGTCTGTCGTGAGGTAAAGTCCGAGAGGTATGCTAATCTGACATATCTGACGTAGTCAAAAATACAAAGCGAAAAACAGAAATGATATTCTGTGAGGGACAAATCTATGTGACGTAAGTAGTAATATAAGGTTAAATTCCTTCTGATTGACCTACTTATTTGTTCCCCCGGGTAAAATTTAACGGGGTACTTGGTCACGTGACGATAACGTGATCGTAGAGTTTAAGGTACTATAGTTTCGGCAAAGGTCACGTGACTTAAATGAACTTTGGGGAATGTACTTTTTCCTGGTGTTGCGGTCATCTGTGGTGATGCGATCGGCGGTGATGCGGGGAGAAGCCTCCGCGGACAGAAAGTAGTCCCGATACTTCAAATACGCGGGTGGTCGGAAGATTCTCCTGGAATGTCCGGCAATATAATATCCGGTCATGTCCGGTAATAAAATGCCCGATAGGTAATCGGAGTCAAGATACCCCAGTGACTTCAAATGTGAATCTCCCCGAATGCACGTCCTCAAACAATATCGCCAGCACTACAACCAGCATAAATGGCAATTTGGGAACCCTCAGTTTCTCCACATAGCCATACAGCGAGAGAAGGGAAAACATATTGGCACGAAAAAAAAAATATATATATATATACAGGAGTACATGGGAAGTAAGACTTACAGTAATAAAGATAACCTATAGTTGTTGTACGATGTTATTATGACGAGTCTATGATCAGTGCGACCACAGAGTCGAGCGTGTCGTGTCCAGTATACATGTATCTCCGCAAAAAATAAACACAAAATGGCGGCGCTGCTGTGGGAATTCCCCTTCTGGCATCGATCGTGCTGCCATCTGGAGGCAAGGAAGACAACTCGGACTAGGCAAAACCTCCGTGGGCCAAATTTCGGGTGATCTCCCCTGGTTCGAACATTTGCATGTTATTCTATACGGGGAATGCATTTATGTGATAGGGGTGGTCATTTTTCTTTTTGTGAATTTTACTATGGGGTGTGGCATCTTGTTTTCTTCACCTCACCACGTAGAACACGATGGGAGGGGTCGCGAATCCAAGCGGTGAATTTTTTTCAGTGGCTCAGTGGACAATATATATTTTTTTTTCTTAACGCTCTTTTTCCAACTCATTTACAAACATATACAATAATATATTGGACATCATGGACGGAAAAAACACAGAAGTACATAAAAACCACATCCTCGCCTACACGATCTTTACATAACACATGAATTTGAGAAGAATATTTCTTTACTTTTGCGCCCATATAAACCATTTTGATCTGAGCTGATTGCGTTTGTATTTCACTATTAGGATACGAAATAGTTTTCTAGTATACGCCATTTTTTAAAAAAGGTCTCTGTCGAAAATGTTGTATTTGCTATGAGTTTCTCAGTTCTGTATTGTTCTTGGAATTTCTGAAGAAGAATATTAATATGTAATGTCGAGTTTTTGAATTTATTGGTATAAATATATCTCTTCGCAATCAGCATTAGGGTGTTCAGCAAGTATTGCTGCATATCCCAGCCACATATTTATTTTATCAATTGTAAGATAACACTTTATTTTTACTGTATCATTTAGCCATCTCTGCATATCAGACCACAGTTGTTTAACCATTGGGCAAAGAATCATCAAATGTTCTATACTTTCTTTTTCTTCTTTGCAGTATGAACACAGGTTATCATTTCTTTTTCCTATTTTTTGCAAGAAAGAATTTGTACAGAGAATTCTGTGTAGAATTTTATATTGAAAATCACGGAGTTTTGTTTCCTGAGTACATTTAAAGTTATTTGCATAAGTTTTCCCCCACTCTATATCTGAACATGGCTTCAAGATTTCATTCCAGGCTTCTATGGATTTGGACTGCACTGTACTATCCATGTTATTTAGAACATCATAGAATATTCTACCACCTCTTTTTTGTCGTATTAATATTTTTTTCTCAATCCCTAAAACTGGTGAATGCATGTCAGTAACTCAAGAACTTCTTGCCAATATATCCTTCCAGTGCTTCGGGATCGATTTCAATAAATGTGTGTAGTCTAAAAATGTTCCTTTGATACCATATTTTCTTTTTAGTTCAACAAATTCAAAAAATCCCCCTTGTAAATTAACAATATCACGTATGTATTTAATATCATTTTTGAGCCAGTTTTTAATAATAATTGACTGTTTCAATTTGCTGTTTAGCCACAAAGGTTCGTCTAAAATATCTGATATAGATTTTGGATTAAGTTTGACACGCAGTTGTTTCCAGGCAAAAAATGTGTCTTTCCAAAAAGGATTTGATATATTATCAATTACTTTATTAAGATAGTCATCACCCATGTTCCATAAATTCGGTGTTTCGGACAACTCGCTGTTTATTAGATTTTGCCATTTTCTATTCTGGAAAAGAAGACGTTTTATCCATGTAATTTTTAAACTATGTATATAGTTTGTCATGTTAACCATCCTCAGTCCGCCATGCTTGTAATCAAGGGTTCAAATATTCCTTTTTATTCTATCATTTCCTCCATTCCATATAAACGTAAATAAAATCGAACTAAGCTCTTTAACAAATTCGTCGGGTGGGTTTGGTAAGGCAAGAAAGAGGTAAGTTAATTTTGATAGTGCCATTGATTTTATAACTGTGATCTTCCCTAAGAGAGATAAGTTGCGTATCTTCCATCTACTTAGTTCTCTTTTAAGATCTTCTAACTTCGCCAGGTAATTGATTTTCCATATTTGATTGAAATTTGTAGAAGATAATTCCACCCCGAGCATATTGAAATCAGTAACCCAGTCCAATTTTTCGTCTTGACACAGCTTTAATTCGGATCCTGTCAAAGAGCCGATCCAAATTGCTTTAGTTTTATCAATGTTAATTTTTAATCCAGTTATCTTATAAAACAGCTGCAGGATGTTTAAAGACCGTTTAAGTGAAGAAGCAGAAACGTCAAGAGTTAGCTGAGTGTCGTCTGCATATTGAGTTATTTTATATTTATAAAATTATATTTTATTATTTATATTTCAGTGGACAATATTTGTTCCACTGAGAAACCCACTGGACCTTTGCGGTATGGGTTGTGGCATCTTGTTTTTCTCGTCTCGAGCTGTAGAAGACGATGGGAGGGGTCTCGAAGCCAAGCGGTGAAATTTTTAAAAAGTTCAGGTAGGTCTAATGGGGTGGATAGAGCCCATACTGGCTCAGTGGACAATGTTTGCCCCACTGGAAAACCCGCTCATGGACATTTGCGGTATGGGTTGTGGCATCTTGTTTTTCTCGTCTCACCACGTAGAACACGATGGGAGAGGTCTCGAGGCCTTTTGAAATAGTTCAGGTAGGTCTGAATAGGCCCATACTGGCTCAGTGGACAATGATTGTCCCACTGGGAAACCCACTCATGGACATTTGCGATATGGGTTGTGGCATCTTGTTTTTCTCGTTTCACCACGTAGAACACGATGGAGGGGGTCTCGAAGCTAAGCGATGAAATTAACAAAAAATGTTCAGGTAGGGTAAATAGGCCGATATTGGATAGTGGACAATGTTTGTCCCGCTGGGAAATCCACTCATGGACATTTGCATGCGGTATGGGTTGTGGCATCTTGTTTTTCGCGTCTCACCACGTAGAACACGATGTGAGGGGTCTCGAATCCAAGCGGTGAATTCTTTTTGAAAAAGTCACTGTGCGCATGCGCATTGGGCAAGTAACGCTTGGGTGTTTCGGGGGGTTTAGGGGACCCCTAGTGGTCCGATTGGGTCGTATGAGGTCTTATTTTGAAGCTCCCGTGGAGGACCATCCGTCTGAACTAATATATCGTTCGTTTTCATCATTTTGCGCATGCGCAGCCTGGCCGTAGTATAGAAAGCAGGCATTTTGGTGGATCGTAGAAGTCTGTTGAGTGATTGAGAGACCATCCATGATCCAAATGGACCATGTGGGGTAACAGTGTGAAGCTCTCGTGGGGTAGAGTCAGACTGGTGTTTTTTTTTATTGGAAGTCGTGTCAATCTGCGCATGCGCAGTTGGGGTGTAGTAAGTAAAGTGGTATTTTTGGGGGTGCATGGAGGGATTTAGGGACCATCCTTGGTCCAAAGGGACCATGTTGGGTATCAGTGTGAAGCTCTGGCGGTGTATACCACGTCATCTGTGACGTCATTGGTGACGTCATCAGTACGAGTAGTAGGGAAAGCGGGAATTTTGGGTGTGCGTTTGGTGTATTTGAGCGACTGAGAGATGATTCTTGGTCCGAGTGCTTCGTTTGGGGCGTCAAAATTGTAGCACTCGTGGTGTAGACCACGATTTGAGAGAAGTCCGTGTCATCTGTGACGTCGTTGGTGATGTCATCTGCAGAAGTAGAAGGCAGAGTGGGCATTTTAGGGATGTAAAGGAAGGTGATTGGGGTAGAGAGGGATCATCCCTGGTCCAAGTGGACTATGTGAGGTGTCATATTGAAGATCTCGTGGTATAGACCACGATTTGAGGGATGTCCATGTCATCTGTGACGTCATTGGTGACGTCATCAGTAGGAGAAATAGCCAAAGTAGGCATTTTGGGAGAGTGAAGGAAGGAGTTTGTGGTAGAGATGGACCATCCGTGGTCCGAATACGTCGTGTGAGGTGTCAACTTGTAGCAACGCCTGCCAACGCCAAGCTTAATGCTTCAACGCCCTGGTGAATTATTCCTGAAGCTCTGATTTTCTAGATATTCCATGGAATTGACAGTAATTCATGGAAATGCGGTGACGCCCGTCAACGCCTGTCGTTACGCCTTAACGCCTTAGCATACGCCTTGACGCCATGATATAGACCGGTGAGAGAACAACAACAACAAGGGTGACAGGTCAATCATTTTATTATACCCACCAGTACATCATACCCACACTGGGGGAGCCGCGTTGGGTATGTTTACAATTCGAGTAGGCTTTCAGAAAGTTTAATGTTCGGCCGTGTTCGCTCTGATCCGTATGTTATAATCCTCATCGGGCAGGCCTGGATATTGTTCAGGCAGTATGTCCTGAAACAGTTCTTTGCGCATTCTGATCGCATTTTCCAGAGCCTGGGTGGGTGGTAACCCCATATCCTCTTCTGAGTGACGCTTGGTCTTCATGATGGACTTGTGCGTGGGATCGCCTTTCATTTCATGCGGCAGCAGGGTATACCGTACATAGATGGTCATGGCTGTTTTCCTGATGAAGGGGCGCATTTGGATGTACGCCTGTAGTAAGTTATCCTGTTCGCCGTCGTTATCGCAGCATAGTTATTAATAGCTTCGTGCACAATACGATCCTAAAAGGTAGGTTCTGCCTTACTTTCCTGGAATGTAGGCTGACTATCTGAGGTCAAGCTATCCGTATCAGTAGATAGACTCTCAGCAGTCTGTTTCGGTATCAGTCGATGGACTCTCAGTATCAGCATCCGCCTCAATGGAGTCATCAATCCCATGTATATTCTTCTGGTGTTTCATCATATCGTAATGTCTGGCGAACGTGAATTCGCACTCAGAACAAGTATAACCCATGTTGATGGTTAAACATCGACTGTGCACGTTTTTGGGGCACGCTTGATTTTTTATAGACAGTAACGGCCGCCAACGCCCAGCTTCACCCTTCAGCGCCCTGGTGAAATAGCTCAGAAGCTCTGATTTTCTAGATATTCCATGGAATTGACCCTAGATCATCAAAATGCAGTGAAACCCGTCAACGCCCTTTGTTGCGCCTTAACGCCCGTCTCAACGCCTAAACGCCCAAGTTTTAACGCCTTAACGCCTTTTAATGATGCGTTCAAACAAATGTTTCTTTTGAGCTATGGCTCCAACATACGCAGCTTTCCAATTCATGTCCGAGGTTATCCACCTCGGCGCTGTTCTTACGATTTCCATATGAACCGGGTCAATGTCCAAGAATTACTTATGTGTCACGAGATCGACAAACTGCTGAGGTAAAGCCCGTCGAAGTCTGGGTGCTAATCTGTTATGGGCTAAAATTGCGGCTTCCTCTTTCGAATACCCTTTGTGGTGAAACTTGTTTTCTGTGGCCCCCAACGTTCCGCCCAGTTCAGCGTCCATAATTTCTTTGAACAAATCCTTCCATAGCCTCGAGTTCACATTGTGTTCATTCAATTGTACGGGTTTGGGTTGGTGCTTCACGGTTGGGTGATATTCCGTGACTGATGTTATGAAGAGGACCCGCTGTATGGAGACGGGTTGCTGCTGCTGGACGGGTGCTGCCAAGTGTAGACTCGTTGGATGGTGTAGGGCTATATGACGTTGAGGTGATCCCTCGCCGTGTAACTGGTGGGTCGTCAATCGGCGATCTTCGGGCGTATTAGCTTTTAATTCTACGAACAGGTAGCCGTACGGACGACTTGTCGCCCTTTGAAACGCCTGCATGAAATGGTCGATGTTCTGAGGATAAATTCGACTGCCAAACACACGGATTTGTTCTCTGTGGGTGATATTGGAGAACAACACAAAGTATTGGCAGTTCAAGGCAATATCTTTGGACGCCTTCCCTTGAAGAAAGATAATCTGGGTCAAATAAATGACGGATAGATTCCGATGATGGGATCCTTTGGTGAAAAGTCAGCAACGTGTGAATTGTCCCTGGCTGCACTCTCAGATCATCTAGCACTATCACGTTGGTTTGCTTGGGATCGATGTAATACGGTTCGTCTATGTCGTGATGAATTCCTGGGACGATGCTGCAGGGTAGCTAAATAATATATAGCCCTCACGAGTATGAGGGCTGTAGGACGGCCCCAGTTACCCCCAGCAAGGGTTTTAGATTATTTTATTACGAATCACTCACCTCTGAAACTGCCGTACATCTAATCTCTATCCCCTCCTGCGCAATATTTTAAAATCCTGCGCACTATTGTGAAATAGTAACGCATATATCGCCGTCTGAATTTTCCAGTCGACAACTTCCACTTTCTACGCGCCATGTTCAATCTGCAAACGGCCTTGCACACATAACTGTGACGTCACCAATAATTATGACCCCTGAAAGAAATTACCCCACGGGGTATTGGAACAAACACATGTTTACATTTGCATAACGCGGGAATGCTTAACCATGGATACGCAGTCGGACTCAGATAGCCGATACTGTCATAATCCTTTTGAATTGCAATGTAAAGGATACAAGTGGAGAATATGTAGCCTGCTATTTCCTGAAGAGACAGATCTCTATTGCTACAAATGTGTTTATATGGTACGAAGAGCTAGTCGACCCCTCGTTCCAGTTGGCAGGATAAGCAGTACGCCATGAAAGTCTCCCGGAGGGAAGCGAAAGCACGTGGTTGTCAGTTCGCCGGTAGTGAAAAGTTTAGTACACCTAGAAAGCAGTTAAATGTCTGTATATTATTACTCTTTTTACAGTCTTGCAGTTACCTTATCGTAAATAAAATAATCATCGAAGTCCCTACGAGATTCATCAACTGATCACGAAAAGAAGGGAAAGGGGGAGGGGAGAGGGGTGGGGCGTGGGTGTAGGGGTATGGAGACGTGGGGCAGGAAGACGTGGGATTGATTTTTTTGTTACTATGGTCATGTGGAATGGGGATATATGAGGCAGAATGGAGATGTGTCAAATGGAGTAGAGATGTGAAATAGGTATATGTGAGGCGGGATGGGAATGTGTCAAATGGAGTAGGGATGTGGAATGAGGATATGTGAGGCGGGATGGCTATGTGAGATGGGGATGTGTTAACATGGAATAGGGACGTGGGATGGGTGTGAGGTGGAATGGCCATGGGGATGTAAGGTGAGATAGGGATATGTGAGGCGTGATGGGAATGTGTGAGGTGGGATGGTCTTGAGGGATTGGGGGTGTGTAGGATAGGGGATGTGGATGTGTGAGTATCCTGGAATGGGGATATGTAAGGTAGGATGACCATTTCAGATGTGGATATGTAGGCCTAAGATGAGATGGGGTTGTGTGAGACGGGATAGGGATGTGTAAGACGGGATGTGAGAAAGAGAATTGGCATGGTCATATGCGATGGATGTGGCATGGCCATGTGCGAGATGAGCTGAGAATGTACCAGGTTGGGTTGTGGTGTATGTTGCATCTAAAAGGTGGGATACATTATAATCATGATTGTCTACCGTACTTAATTTGTGTCATTTGGGTTTGTTTTTGTTGTCAATGGATTTTGTTTTATTATAACATCCAGTTCGCGTGTAGCTGGTAAGAATACTTTAATAGGTAAAGCAGCTAGCACGATATCAGTTCAAATCTGCTTTCAAAGGTCTTATAAAGAAACCTGGGTTTCGGCCAACAGCCGATGACACATATGCATGAGTGATCAACAAGGAACTCTCCGTATATACTGGCAACGAAGAGGTTGTTCTGAGACAGTCTCTGAGCCTGGAGTCAATGCAGAGTTTTAGTTGGGAGAGATGCCTCCGTGAAATGTTGCTTTGGTTTTAAATCGAAATCAGTTTGGTGTATGGCCTTCAGTTTCGCAAAATTACGGCAAATGCCTTCCTCGTCCATTGTTTGTCTGTAGAACTGGATGGAATCGTACGCCTACTCTTTGTTATCCGTAAATATTTTTTTTCTGAAATAAAAGTTCACATGTTTGTTCAAACAACGGGCATATCCGGATGGAGATATATAAATGTTCTATATACGACCCGCTTATGCTTTAAAACGAATGCTATAAGAGTTCAAAATTTAGCAAACTGTGTGTGCCGTTTCATAATCATACTATATTTCATACTTAATATCGTACTTTGTGTGTCCAACACGAAACAATAATAATAAAATCTGCCGACGCGCCCCATCTTTCCGACGAGCGGGGGATGATGAACGAACAATTCATTAAATCAGTAGGATTGAAAGGCCCCGTGTTCACGCTGACTGCAGAATATAATTACAGTGAAGAAGATATGTGACCTATATTTCGTGACATATCATGATGTGAGAAATGGGGGCACGCGTATGGAAGGCCAAATGTCCAAATAATCAGAAACTCACAGTTACTGAATCGAAAACCTAAGTTTTCAAATAGAAAACTTAAGTTATCAAAGAGAAAACCATGGTTTTCGAATCGAAAACTTAAGTTTACGGTCGAAAACCTAGGTTATCTACCACCTACCCCGAGTTTCTCTTTTCCTAACCTCGAGTTTCTATTTCTCAACACCGAAAATCACAGTTGTCACTAGAAAACTTAAGTTATCAAACCGAAAACCTAGGTTTTCGAATTGATAACTTAAGTTTATGGTCGAAAACCTAGGTTATCCAGCAGACAACCCCGAGTTTCTCTTTCAGTTTCGAGTTTCTCTTTTATTTTTGGACATTTAAGTAGAAAACTTAAGTTATCAATCGATAACTTAGGTTTTCGAATTTGCGATTGTCGTAAAGTGAAACTCGACTAACTAACTTCGAGTTTCGATATCCTGGTACTATGGGTTTCGCGCCCTTTCCCGCATGCTGACTGATTAAAACGTCAGACAGAACCACAAAATCAACATGTATTCAACAAAAGGATAACTGAGATTATTTATTCAATGTAGACTATTCTGTATGTCCGAGCCTGGTTTATACAAGCATTATCAAAGACTGGGTATTGATACTCAGAACTAGGCCTTTAATCAGTTTAATAGCTATATATATATGCTGCAGACTAATCTAGTTGAAATTCAGCTATCCGGTCAAGCTGACTGACCGACATAAGACAGGTCAATGTAATTCACACCAGCAAAGCACATTCAGTGATATGTAGATAGCTACTTTGGCAAATACTTCGGTGACATACAAGCTGTCTCTGGGTCAACAGCGATTACTACAGGCATACGGTGAATGTTATATCTGTGTGAGCAGTTTGATTCCGTATAATTAATTCGCCACGTGGTTCTCTCTGCATTTCTGATACCCAAAGTACCCGGATATCGAAACTCTAAGTTAGAAAGTCGAGTTTCACTTCACGACAACCATCAATTCGAAAACCTAGGTTATCGATTAGAAAGTGTCCAATAAAAGAGAAACTCGGGGTTGTCTGCTAGATAACTTAGGTTTTCGACCGTAAACTTAAGTTATCAATTCGAAAACCTAGGTTTTCGGTTCGATAACTTAAGTTTTCTAATCACAACTGTGATTTTCGGTGTTGAGAAATAGAAACTCGAAGTTAAGGAAAGAGAAACTCGGGGTTATGTGGTAGATAACCTAGGTTTTCGACCGTAAACCTAAGTTTTCGATTCGAAAACCATGGTTTTCTGTTTGATAACTTAAGTTTTCTGTTTGAAAACTTAGGTTTTCGATTCAATAACTGTGAGTTTCTGATTATTTGGACATTTGGCCTTCCATACACGCGTCCTGTTTTGGCACAAACCACAGACCTGACTGTTAACCTACGCCTGACCTCCTTCGCTCCACCGGATGGAGCTTTAGCCTCTAAAGTATATAGGCCTAACAACATTGGTTCGTTATGTTATGCAAACCATTGCCGTGTATTCCGTTCTCATATGTGAGGAGTTTTGAACGTCCCGCAAATTGACACACCAACCTATGATGGCCGAGAGGGGCCATCGCGTCTTTCATTTCTAATTTAACGCGATGGAGCGATGGAGCGATGGAGCTATGCGATGGGGCTATGCGATGGAGCTATGCGATGGAGCTATGCGATGGAGCGATGGAGCTATGCGATGGGGCTATGCGATGGAGCGATGGAGCGATGGGGCTATGCGATGGAGCTATGCGATGAAAAGTCATTGCGCAAAGTAAGAAGCAAACAATACAATATCTTTGAGCGTGACAAGAGTAATCCATGTCAGTGAAGGATTTTATCGGGGAATATTTGGCTAACACAGTAGAATAATCACCTGCTGGGCTCTTTTTTCGATTTATCGCATATTAAATTGGACCGGTTTCGCTGGTAAAAACCGAAATTTCTCGAAAACCGTACATCATAGAATGGCGAGATTTGGACATAATTGGGATGGCATAGAGGCCTAGAAACGCGTCTTTCATTTTTTTTTTTTATTTATCAAATCTTTAGCGAGATATTCCGGCTTTAGCAATGTTCGGTAAGTTTAACGATATTTCTTCGGTTTTGGGGCTCTAGTGAGAAAACTAAGAAAAAACGAGAAAACTGAGAGACGCGTTTCTAGATGGAGCTGTCGATTTTCACGCAGTTATATTTAATACTTTTCTTGAAATTGACATTTGAAAATGATCGGTAGAATTTACGAAGAGCAAAGTTCAAATATGAATGATAGACTTAATTATATTCAAAGTTTAAACGTATGAACATGTCTAGAATTCTTAGAAAACAGGCTTTCTAAAAATATATAGTTTTATATACATAATCTATAAAGCAAAGGCGAGAATGAGAGAAATGTCATTGAGCGAGTGTTGATCAGTACAGGTGGATAGCTTAACTTACAGTTTTGGAACAATAATTCTGCCATATTATATCAAGGCGACAAAACGTTATAATCAACCTGTTGTGTGAAGATGGGTAGAACGAGGTTGTTTAATGGGGAGCGGTTATGGGAGGATGGAATAAATTTTGTTCGGAAAAATTACATGAACATCTCTGGTGCGAGAGCCGCACGAGCGGAGTATAGGCGACTTTTACGTATAAGCTTACGACCTTGACACATTTTAACGTACACAATACTGTTATTCTAAATAATGCCCCGAGAATAAAATCCGTATAGTTCTTAAGCCCCGCAGAAGTTTGCGGTACAGCCTTCTCCTTTTCACAAATACTGTCCACCATCTTCCCTGAGGGAAGTCGATGAACTTGTGATATAGCCGACATGCCTTCGGTGAGATACCTGCCCACCTACACACTTTTAACGTTGTTTTTTTTCTAAAGATATTCTGTCAATGTGTTACGTGAACACCTGGTATGCAAAACCCTGAAAATTGCCCATTTGTCATATACTATTCAATGCAAACATATAGTTCATTCTGTTCGTTGCAAGGAAAAGGGGAAAACATCTTGGAACTTTTTGACCTGTGATTAAAAAATACAAAGGATGGCAAACGTCGACTTGATTGGCTAGCGTTGATGGCGGCGTGCAGATCACATAATTTTGTTTACACGGCTGATGAGCATACTCAAGCCTAAAATCGAGAAGTACGTTATAAAGCTCCCATGTATGTTTACTAACTCAGTGAATTTGGAATTGTCGAAGCAATGGAACGGAACTGGTCGCCAGCAAATTCACGAGATAAGCACATTACACTGCAGAAAAAATTACCAGCCTATTCCGGTGTCACACTTGTGAAAGAAGATGTCATGTTTACATGCGAAAAAACCCTCTTGCTGTCCCGTCTTTGAAGCGAAAAAAATATTTCTCCATATCAACATAGAAAGCTGTGTTTCATGCGTAGTAAATAGCTTACACGCTTAAAACTAGAGTGTTGAAACTTACTCGTAAAGTGTTGAAATGACTCTTTAAGTGTGTCCACAGGGACTGCTCGTTTAAGTGTTGTCCCTGTGGACACACTTGAAGGGTTATTTCAACTCTTTACGAGTAAGTTTCAATACTTTAGTTTTAAGCGTGTAGTTTTATACCATAAATGCTCGTATTCAAAAGTGACGTAAAACCGCATCGGTGAACGTTTGAAATTGAAGTTTGGTTGTTTTAATATCTTCTGCATACATTTGAACACCTCCAACCGAAATCTAATGCAATGTTCTTATCTACCGTGATCACATATTGAAATTTTCATGTTTAAAATAATTGTTAATTTCTCTGTTCACTTTGGCGATGGTGTTTGCGCAATGACTTTTCATCGCATAGCTCCATCGCTTCATCGCATAGCTCCATCGATCCATCGCATAGCTCCATCGCGCATCGCATAGCTCCATCGCTCCATCGCGTTAAATTAGAAATGAAAGACGCGATGGCCCCTCTCGGCCATCATACCAACCGCATGGATGTTTCGACGCTCTATAGGAACACAGTTATATCCGGTGCGGGGGAGTCTAGTTTAACCTACTTACGGAAAGTAAACCACGTGGTCTTGATTAAGTTGAGGTGTTAGAGCAAAAGAAAAACATGACCTATTTGATGGTCCTTTTAAATTCGATTGAATTCGGCGAAGTCTTCACTGTATGATTGAAAGACGATGGCGTTCGTATCAGTCGTGGCTATTCTGGTTTGGTTGATGGTGTTTGGACACGGCGCATCAGGTCTGGAGGTGATAGACTCAAATACAGCCGTCGAGAGAGGTGAGTTTACGATGTGGGTTATGTAGTACCTGTAAATACAAGCGTCTAGTCTGCCATTCAATATTCAGCCGTCGTCCATTGCAGAATTTCTGTGTCCGTCATCCAATTTCGCTTTCCGACTTGTTACTACTGTCTGTGATAGGTTTTAAATAGTTCATACATCTGTAATCTAATTCTTAGCTAAGCTCATACTGTGAGTTTATATTATCTGGTATTTTTATATCCGAGATTTTTATTGTAGAAACAAATTATCTTAGAGCAAGGTTATATCACATGAGATTTTTATATCATATCAACTAATTCTTTTATGCGTTTTAACTGTTATTAATGCTGTTATATTGTTTTCAGTCGGCATAAGTAAGTGTTTTATCATTGTAAAAACCGACTTTAAATAAAGATTTGATTTGATTTGATTTGATCCAAAGACCAAATGCATATAACAGCATTAGCACCAAATCAAGAAAAAAAGGAAGAAGAAAAAAAACAATTATAATATATATATATATATAAATAAACATAGGCAAGAGTGAAGCGGTCAACAGTTTTCAATGATGCGGGAAAGACATCATGATGGTCCTAAATTATCAAGTCCGTATCGCTGATCAGTATCTTTAATCCATATGATTTTCGCTGTAAAGACTTCGAAGAAATGGTGAAGATTTTAAGTCGTTGAAGATTTTAAGACTAAACAAAAGTACAGAAGAATTACACATATGTGCAAAGTTTGCAAAGAGTTTGTATTTATTTATTAAGTGTGAAAATGTATTACACATCTGTAAAAAAGTTATATTTTTAAAAATATCTTTTGCGCGTATGTTAACTACGTTATGTGTTAAATATGTGCAAAAATCTCCAGTCAAAGAGAGTTCAATAGGTGTACAGAATAACCTCACTTATTTCGCATTCACTTCACCTATCTGGAAATGTTTTATATGGATGCATCATTATGTTATGCATATGCAAAATAGTTTTTTTACACATGTACAAGAACTTGGAGATAATGCAAAAAAATACTACACTTGTGTATAAAACTTGTATACGTAACCTTTCTTTCACTGCACGAAATAGCAGTTATTTCTTGATGCATTGAAATTTGTTCTGCATATGTGCAAAATTCACAAGTGTACGGTACATGAAACAAATTCTTAATTGATAAAACAGCTTATCAGAGTTTAAAGCATACTTCGATTAAGCGGAAATGTTAGAAATACTATAAACTAGAAATTATTTATGAATTGAGCCATCATAATATGTTTATTTAGCCCACCATCACCAGATGGTGGGCAGTTCAGATCACTTTTCGTCAGTGGTCCGTCGTCCGTCCGCCGGTCGGGGCGTCCGCCGTCCGTCGTCCGTCCATTGTCCGTCCGTCCGTAAACAATTCTTGTTATCGCGATTTCTCAGGAACTACTGCATGGATCTTTTTCAAATTTGGTACACAGTTTCCCCTTGGGGTCTGTTTGTGCAAGATACCTTTTCCGGCCCGATTCGAAAATCCAATATGGCCACCAGGCAGCCATCTTGGATTTCCCCATGAAACCTTGTTATCGCGATTTCTCAGGAACTACTGCATGGATCTTTCTCAAATTTGGTACACAGGTTCCCTTGGGGTCTAGTTGTGCAAGATACATTTTCTGGTCCGATTCGAAAATCCAATATGGCCACCAGGCAGCCATCATGGATTTCCCCATGAAACATTGTTATCGCGATTTCGCAGGAACTACTTCATGGATCTTTCTTAAATTTGGTACACAGGTTCCCCTTGGGGTCTAGTTGTGCAAGATAGCTTTTCTGGTCCGATTCCAAAATCAAATATGGCCACCAGGCAGCCATCTCGGATTTCCTTATGAAACCTTATTATCGCGATTTCTCAGGACCTACTGCATGGATCTTTCTCAGATTTGGTACACAGGTTCCCCTTGGGGTCTGGTTGTGCAAGATACCTTTTCTGGTCCGATTCGAAAATCCAATATGGCCACCAGGCAGCCATCTTGGATTTCCCCATGAAACCTTGTTATCGCGATTTCTCAGGAACTACTGCATGGATCTTTCTCAAATTTGGTACACAGGTTCCCCTTGGGGTCTAGTTGTGCAAGATACCTTTCCTGTTCCGAGTCGAAAATCCAATATGGCCACCAGGCAGCCATCATGGATTTTCCCATGAAACACTGTTATCGCGATTTCGCAGGAACTACTGCATGGATCTTTCTCAAATTTGGTACACAGGTTCCCCTTGGGGTCTAGTTGTGCAAGATACCTTTTCTGGTCCGATTCCAAAATCAAATGGCCACCAGGCAGCCATCTCGGATTTCCTTATGAAACCTTGTTATCGCGATTTCCCTGGACCTACTGCATGGATCTTTCTCAGATTTGGTACACAGGTTCCCCTTGGGGTCTAGTTGTGCAAGACACCTTTTCTGGTCCGATTCCGAAATCAAATATGGCCACCAGGCAACCATCTTGGATTTCCTCATGAAACCTTGTTATCGCGATTTCTCAGGACCTACTGCATGGATCTTTCTCAAATTTGGTAAACAGGTTCCCCTTGGGGTCTAGTTGTGCAAGATACATTTTCTGGTCCGATTCGAAAATCCGATATGGCCACAAGGCAGCCATCTTGGATTTCCCCATGTAACGTTGTTATCGCGATTTCTCAGGAACTACTGCATGGATCTTTCTCAAATTTGGCACACAGGTTCCCCTTGGGGTCTAGTTGTGCAAGATACCTTTTCTGGTCCGATTCGAAAATCCGATATGGCCACAAGGCAGCCATCTTGGATTTTCCCATGAAACCTTGTTATCGCGATTTCTCAGGAACGACAGCTTGGATCTTTCTCAAATTTGGTACACAGGTTCCCCTTGGGGTCTAGTTGTGCAAGATACCTTTTCCGGTCCGATTCGGACATCCAATATGGCCACCAGGCAGCCATCTTGGATTTCTCCATGAAACTTTATCGTCATTTCTCAGGAAATACTGCATGGATCTTTCTCAAATTTGGTACACAGGTTCCCCTTGGGGTCTAGTTGTGCAAGATATCTTTTCTGCTCTGATTCGAAAATCCAATATGGCCACCAGGCAGCCATCTTGGATTTCCCTATGAAACTTTGTTATCGTCATTTCTCAGGAAGTACTTCATGGATCTTTCTCAAATTTGGTACACAGGTTCCCCTTAGGGTATATTTGTGCAAGATACCTTTTCTGCTCTGATTCGAAAATCCAATATGGCCACCAGGCAGCCATCTTGGATTTCCCAATGAAACTTTGTTATCGTGATTTCCCAAGAAGTACTGCATGGATCTTCCTCAAATTTGGTACACAGATTCCCCTTGTGGCCCAGTTGTGCAAGGTACCCTTTTTGGTCCGATTGGAAAATCCAATATGGCCGCCAGTTGGCCATGTTGAATTTCCCCCTGAAACATTATCGTGAATTCTCAGTAACTATTTCATGGATCTTTCTGAAATTTGGTGCACAGGTTCCACATGGGGCCTAGTTGCGCAAGATACCTTTTTTGGTCCGATTCGAAAATCCAAGTTACGCTTCAAATTAATACGGTATTCCCGAGTTATGACGTTGCATCACAAGAGTCGGCGGATCAAACGGTGGAGCATATTCTATATATTGACTATAGAGAATATCCATATCTTCACCTTCCATATCAAAGAGTTCAAATAATTCATAATTAAAATGTATTTCTTCAAATTTTAAATCAGGTTTCTTTAGTCCATGCAGTTGCAAGTGAACTGCCCCACCCTTTCGTCTGCCGGCAGGTCAGCTACATGAAGGGACGTCACTCTTGTGACACAATATCACAACTCGACAACTTTAGACTACTGCATGTTTCGATCTAAGGGAGATAATCAGGATCCCTTCAGTACTAAGTATTGTACCATCATAAAATCTTAACTGTACCAAAGTGTCAAAGACATTTGTCTTCGCTTCCAGTACCCAACGATGACACGGGCAAAAAAATAAATGAAATAAAAATACTACAAAACGAAGACGAAGGATCCTCCGTACATGTACATTAACTTTCAGACTAATTTAGCTTATTTCTCTTGTACTATAACAACCGACATAAGTACAGTTTCTAGAAATCTTGAAACTCGTGAAACTTAGAAAAATTATATCTTGGTGTTTTCCAGTGTCCCTTTTTCGATCTTTTTCGCTCGGATTCGAAATTCTGTAAACAAAATTACAAATCAATCGTTTGTTCTTAGTAACAATGGACAAAAAGATCCTCTTGTCATTAGCTTACCATTATCGGACAATGGCGGGCGCCAAGATCCTTCAGGATCTCTCGTCTTATTCGAGATAGAAAACCAATCGGTGATCTGATTATATCAGCGAAATCACGATGTTCAGAATTGAAGAGACATTTTCATTCTAATGACTTGACATATTCAAAGTTGTATTCAATCTATTTTACTTTGGAGGGGTTCCACTGATTTCAATGTGAAAATAGCGTCCCTGACTAGCTCTATACAATTCAGTGATTAATGCATTTACACATGCCTTCGACTATACTGTGGGAGACTATGAAACAACCGTAGCTACATATATAACGTGCATATGTCGTTGTGGACCCCCAGGCCATGGTGAGAATTTAAGGGCAAAGCTCCTCAGACAGCTTGTCGTAAGAGGCGTCTATAGCTGGGATACCCGCGTGTTACCGGGTAAATAAAACAATAAGATCCCAGGTCCATACTCCATGTAAGAATCACGAGACAATGCAAACAAAAGCAAAGTCTGGATGCAACAATGTGTCTAGACTTGAGCCTTTTCATCGACATAAAGAGTCAGACAATAGATTCCTTCATGATGTATCTATCGGATCCTATCTGTGGGGTCCGGCGGGCGGGGGGGGGGAGAGAATCATAAGACCCAAACGTCGTGATATGACTGTATTGTTACTCTCTCATTCACGTATTGCACGAAGATAACAGAGTGGCAATCATACAGGTTTTGTTGTAAGTTTAGCTGGAGAATAAAAGTTTGATAACCCGATAGAATATTACATGGATATTAAAAGCTACTTCTCCGATTATAAAATGTGGATGGTTCAATCTAGCGGGAGCAAAATTATTCATATCATCATCGGTTAACCTTATGAAAATGGTTTTATATCTCCCTTGTCTCAGCAATTATATATTAGGATTTGAGATACAACTTTCATTTTATATTTTGATTTTAGGCATTGTAATTTTACGAAGGTTAACCGAGTCATCTCTCCTCCTGAACCCGTGGTTTGATGTCCATCCCTTTTCATATTAACGGCATTTGTTAAACCGCTGTATATAAAAAGTTGAATCTAACGTCTAATCTAAGTTGTCTAACGTGACAGTGCTTAGGTCTGAACGTTTCAATAATCATATTCTGCATGTCTTGGTGAAACCCCCCTCATTGTACTGTTTACCAGATGGACATCGTGATTTATTTGACCAATCATGTCAAAAAATATAGGCCACATCGAGGATGCTGTAGAGCGTCCGCTTTCGACTTTTATGAAGGAGACACGTGCCTTGTGAAATATATCGTACACGGTAAATTGTCACGGGAAGTGGTTGACAGCTCTCCGGTCTAACGGTTAACAGACTGCTTGGTTGAGAGCAAATGTCAGCATGTTTTTTACATGAAAAAAGTGAAAGCGGGAAACGGCGTTGAGAGCGGGGTGGCCAGCTGTTACAAATGTCTCGGAAATACCCCTACACGTGTTAATGTGAAAGGGCTCTGTTCCCGCATGTTGTTTTGTATGTTGTATGCCCATTGCGATTGGTTGATTTACCTGAGATACTCCCTGAAAAAAAAACAAAAAAAAACAAAACACAGAAAGATGCAAGTGAGGCCAAAGATATTTTGTGTCAACACTTCCAATTGTATCGAAGTAAAGCTATTACATTTACTGGTATATCAATGTAGTATATGCTGAGATCTGGCCAGTCGCCCTCAATGTCGTTTCCTATCCTCACTATCGCGGTATAGTATGACGGCATAAACTCTCGAGTAGTATACAAAGGGTAAATACGCGTCCATAGACCTCAGAAATTTGCATATTAGGGAGGTCACGGGAGGGTCACAGAGGTCAAATGCAATATAGTTCCGGCAGAAACACCAAAAGCTACCTCCAATCCAGGAGAGTTCCAATTGCTGCAGGGGATGTATTCAGGATGTATTCATCCGCGGTGATGCGGTTTGGCCGCGGTTTTGGCGGTGATTCGGTCTCGGGAAAAAGTTTCTGCGGAGAAAAAGTAGTCCCTAGATAAAATGATCCGATTGGGTCGAGTGAGGTATCAAAGTGAAGCTTAGGTGAAGGGGCATCTAATGGGCTGGGTGAGGGGTTGATATATCGGCCTTCTGCGCATGCGCGGTGGCCGAAGGGTATGAAAATAGCCTTTTTGGAACTAGGGGAGCCCCTAGTGGACCGATGGGGTCGAGTGAGGTATCAAAGTGAAGCATTCATGAAAGGGCATCTAACGGACTGTGTGTGGTGTTGAATTAGGGTCATTCTGCGCATGCGCGGTGGCCCAAGGGTATGAAAATAGACGTTTTGGCATCTAGGGAAGCCCCTAATGGACCAATGGGGTCGAGTGAGGTATCGATGTGAAGCATTCGTGAAGGGGCATCTGATGGGCTGGGTGTGGGGTTAAATTAGGGTCATTCTGCGCATGCGCGGTGGCCCAAGGGTATGGAAATAGACGTTGGAGCTAGGGGAGCCCCTAATGGACCAATGGGGTCGAGTAAGGTATCAAAGTGAAGCTTATGTGAAGGGGCATCTGATGGACTGGCTGTGGGGTTGAAATATCGGCATTCTGCGCATGCGCGGTGGCCGAAGGGTATGAAAATAGCCTTTTTGGAGCTAGGGGAGCCCCTAGTGGACCGATGGGGTCGAGTGAGGTATCAAAGTGAAGCATTCATGAAGGGGCATCTGATGTACTGGGTGTGGGGCTGAATTAGGGTCATTCTGCGCATGCGCGGTGGCCGAAGGGTATGAAAATAGACGTTTTGGTATCTAGGGAAGCCCCTAATGGACCAATGGGGTCGAGTGAGGTATCGATGTGAAGCATTCGTGAAGGGGCATCTGATGGGCTGGGTGTGGGGTTAAATTAGGGTCATTCTGCGCATGCGCGGTGGCCCAAGGTTATGGAAATAGACGTGTTGGAGCTAGGGGAGCCCCTAATGGACCAATGGGGTCGAGTAAGGTATCAAAGTGAAGCTTATGTGAAGGGGCATCTGATGGACTGGGTATGGGGTTGAAATATCGGCATTCTGCGCATGCCCGCCGTTACACCTTAACACTCTAACATAACGCCATGATATAGACCAGAGAGAGAACAACAACAGCAACAACAACAAGGATGACACATGAGAGAACAAGAAGAAGAAGAAGTTTTTTTCATATAGTTTATTCTCCCCAATGTTACATCATACCCACGCTGGGGATCCGCGTTGGGTATATTTACAATTCAAGAAGATTCTTATTCAATCAGAGGCCACCATTTGCATGTTTCATATTCGTTCCTGTCCGTTAAATGTATTCTTGTCCAATCAGAAGTCTCCATTTCAGAAAGTGCCATCTGAACCGTTTATTCTAATCATCGTCGGGCAGGCCAGGATACCATTGAGGCAACATATCCTCAGATAGTTGTTTGCGCATTCTAAGTATCTATCAGTGCATGGGTGAATACTTTCATCCGATGGAGGTGGTGGTCAGTTTAACCACGAAGAACGCAACATTGGTCATTATCTCCACTATCCACTTGGTGTTACAATTCAAGAAGACTTGTCCAATCAGAGGCCACCATTTGCATCTGTCATATTCGTTCCTGTCCGTTAGATGTATTCTTGTCCAATCAGAAGTCTTCATTTCAGAAAGTTCCATCTTCGGCCATGTTCGCTTTGAACCGTTTATTCTAATCATCATCGGGCAGCCCAGGATACCGTTGAGGCAACATATCCTCAGATAGTTGCTTGTGCATTCTGAGTATCTATCAGTGCCTGGGTGAATACATTCACCCGATGGGTTGGTCGGTCAGCTTGGTCACGAAGAACGTAACATTGGTCACACTGTCCACTGTCCACTGTCCACTTGGTGTTGGGGCGTTGCAACCGGGCCCATTCCAAGGGATCCACGGTGTTCAGTTTCTCCAGCATCGTCTCTAGCGACACTCGGTTAATGATGGTAAACGGTTGGTCAAATACCTGGATGTTACTGCTCGAGTAAAAGTATCGGACTTGGACTGTCTCTTTATGCTGCAGCACATAACCAAACGCCAGATTCAATTTGAAGGCCGTAGTTTGATCTTTGAAGATGGCTTCTACGTAGCTACGTAGACGGGCGAGGTCGGTCAGTCGGAAATTGTAGATATCTTGAATAGGGCGATGACGGTGGAAACAGTGCCGTATCATGGACCAATGGCGCTGATAGATGTCACTCACTGGATGGGCGCCCTGTAAGAGATCGCTAGGAACATTTATGGGCTCGTCCAGAAAATGTTCGATGTTGTCAGGCGTATGACTCGAAACCGTAACGGTGGGGTCCGGCTGGATATCCAGGCTCTGAACTGTGGGTATAGACGGGCTCTCCTTCATCGCATCACCAGTGGCATTCGTCTCCCCGGGCTCATCTTCACTAGGTCTGACCTTCCGCGGCTCCTCCTCAGTAGGAAGTTGTCGCACATGCCATGGTACCGGGTCATGAATCAACCGTTGGTGTCGCAGCAACTGACTGCGTCGTTTGAAGAGTTGACCACAACCGTTACATTGTTCCGTCGCGCCCTCGTGGAATGAGCGTTCGTGGCACAGTAAATGATCCTCCCGATTGAATGACCGTGCGCAGGTTGTACAAGTATACCGAGCATCGTTGTGGGTGGAGGCCTCGTGGCGTCGTAAATTATCTAGACGAGTAAACGGCTTCTGGCAAGTTGTGCAAGTGAACATCTTGGTGGTTGACAGAGTGTCTGATGAAACGTCCAGGCCGCTTCCCCTTTTATAGCACGCTAGCTGGTGATCTATTTTTAGCACACTCAGTTCAACTATCCCCAAGTCGAGGGCCGAGCCGTGACATCTTCGGTAACATCCGTGTCTCTTCGGTCACCTCCGTACCGTCAACGATCAACATGTAGACATATAGAGTATGTACGGCATGTTATGGTATTCATCAGTGCATGAGTGACGCATTCAGCCGATGGGAGTGGTCGGTCAGCTTGGTAACGAAAAACGTAACATTGGTCACACTCTCCACTGTCCACTTGGTGTTGGGGCGTTGTTGTTGGGCCCATTTCAAGGGATCCACGGTGTCCAGTTTCTCCAGCATCGTCTCTAGCGACACTCGGTTAATGATGGTAAACGGTTGGTCAAATACCCGGATGTTACTGCTCGGGTAAAGATATCGGACTTGGACTGTCTCTTTATGCTGCAGCACATAACCAAACGCCAGATTCAATTTGAAGGCCGTAGTTTGATCTTTGAAGATGGCTTCTACGTAGCTACGTAGACGGGCGAGGTCGGTCAGTCGGAAATTGTAGATATCTTGAATAGGGCGATGACAGTAGAAACAGTGCCGGATCATGGGCCAATGGCGCCGATAAATGTCACTCACTGGATGGTCTTCGTGTAACAGATCGCTGGGAACATTTATGGCTTCGTCCGCGAAGTGTACTTTGCCCTCCACGTCGTACAAAATCTGGCCCAAGGTCTTGTCGTCGGAATTTGACTGTTGAATTAGGGCGACATCATCATCGGCCCTCGTGCGATGGGTGGGAGTTCCCCTGTTTCGATATTGATGCCTACGGGCTCTTCTATCTGCAAACGTGGCTGCGGAACAGGGTGTCGTGTGCGTTGGTGTCGCAGCAACTGACTGGTCGGTTTGAAAAGCCGACCACATTCTTCGCATGGACGCTTGGGTACTTCATGGCGTGCACGTGTGTGGCGCTGTAAATGATCCGGGCGCTGAAACGACGGTGTACATATCGTACAGTTATACCGGGCGGTTCCTTCGTGCTTGGTAGCCTCATGGCGGCGCAAGTCGTGCAGACGAGTGAATGATTTCGAGCACGTAGTACAAGTGAACATCTTGGTGGTTGACAGAGTGTCTGATGAAACAGCCAGACCGCTTCCCTTTTATAGCACGCTAGCTGATATCATGTTCGGGCACTTCCGTGTCTCTTCGGATGTAAAAGTCCCCGGATGTAAAAGTGCCCGAATGTTTACGAATGTTCCACCATCCCGGACTTCTATCAGGTCCATGTCCAGAAGCTCTCATACGCCGCCATTTTGGAGCCGCCATGTTGGATCCGCCATTTTGGAACCGCCATCTTGGATATGTCCCATAATGCACCGGGCCAAAATACTCGCTTCTGATTGGACGAGATCTCTGTGACGAATTTTAAATACTCGCTTCTGTTTGGTGTACGTCGCTAAAGGTGACCGGAACTGACCTTTGACCCCGGCGCACGCAGTGTAAAGGTTTCCACCGCGGTATCTCGTCCTATCAGAAGCGAGTATTTTGACCCGGCGGATTATGGGACATATCCAAGATGGCGGTTCCAAAATGGCGGATCCAACATGGCGGCTCCAAAATGGCGGCGTATGAGAGCTTCTGGACATGGACCTGATAGAAGTCCGGAATGGTGGAACATTCGTAAACATTCGGCCACTTTTACATCCGAAGAGAGACGGAAGTGCCCGAACATGATATCAGCTAGCGTGCTATAAAAGGGAAGCGGTCTGGCCGTTTCATCAGACACTCTGTCAACCACCAAGATGTTCACTTGTACTACGTGCTCGAAATCATTCACTCGTCTGCACGACTTGCGCCGCCATGAGGCTACCAAGCACGAAGGAACCGCCCAGTATAACTGTACGATATGTACACTGTCGTTTCAGCGCCCGGATCATTTACAGCGCCACACACGTGCACGCCATGAAGTACCCAAGCGTCCATGCGAAGAATGTGGTCGGCTTTTCAAACTGACCAGTCAGTTGCTGCGACACCAACGCACACGACACCCTGTTCCGCAGCCACGTTTGCAGATAGAAGAGCCCGTAGGCATCAATATCGAAACAGGGGGAACTCCCACCCATCGCACGAGGGCCGATGATGATGTCGCCCTAATTCAACAGTCAAATTCCGACGACAAGACCTTGGGCCAGATTTTGTACGACGTGGAGGGCAAAGTACACTTCGTGGACGAAGCCATAAATGTTCCCAGCGATCTGTTACACGAAGACCATCCAGTGAGTGACATTTATCGGCGCCATTGGCCCATGATCCGGCACTGTTTCTACCGTCATCGCCCTATTCAAGATATCTACAATTTCCGACTGACCGACCTCGCCCGTCTACGTAGCTACGTAGAAGCCATCTTCAAAGATCAAACTACGGCCTTCAAATTGAATCTGGCGTTTGGTTATGTGCTGCAGCGTAAAGAGACAGTCCAAGTCCGATATTTTACCCGAGCAGTAACATCCGGGTATTTGACCAACCGTTTACCATCATTAACCGAGTGTCGCTAGAGACGATGCTGGAGAAACTGGACACCGTGGATCCCTTGGAATGGGCCCAACAACAACGCCCCAACACCAAGTGGACAGTGGAGAGTGTGACCAATGTTACATTTTTCGTTACCAAGCTGACCGACCACTCCCATCGGCTGAATGCGTCACTCATGCACTGATGAATACCATAACATGCCGTACATACTCTATATGTCTACATGTTGATCGTTGACGTTACGGAGATGACCGAAGAGACACGGAGGTTACCGAAGATGTCACGGCTCGGCCCTCGACTTGGGGATAGTTGAACTGAATGTGCTAAAAATAGATCACCAGCTAGCGTGCTATAAAAGGGAAGCGGCCTGGACGTTTCATCAGACACTCTGTCAACCACCAAGATGTTCACTTGCACAACTTGCCAGAAGCTGTTTACTCGTCTAGATAATTTACGACGCCAGGAGGCCTCCACCCACAACGATGCTCGGTATACTTGCACAACCTGCGCACGGTCATTCAATCGGGAGGATCATTTACTGCGCCACGAACGCTCATTCCACGAGGGCGCGACGGAACAATGTAACGGTTGTGGTCAACTCTTCAAACGACGCAGTCAGTTGCTGCGACACCAACGGTTGATTCATGCCCCGGTACCATGGCATGTGCGACAACTTCCTACTGAAGAGGAGCCGCGGAAGGTCAGACCTAGTGAAGATGAGCCCGGGGAGACGAATGCCACTGGTGATGCGATGAAGGAGAGCCCGTATATACCCACAGTTCAGAGCCTGGATATCCAGCCGGACCCCACCGTTACGGTTTCGAGTCATACGCCTGACAACATCGAACATTTTCTAGACGAGCCCATAAATGTTCCTAGCGATCTCTTACAGGGCGCCCATCCAGTGAGTGACATCTATCGGCGCCATTGGACCATGATACGGCACTGTTTCTACCGTCATCGCCCTATTCAAGATATCTACAATTTTCGACTGACCGACCTCGCCGTCTAGGCAGCTACGTGGAAGCCATCTTCAATGACCAAGCAACGTCCTTCAAATTAAATCTGGCGTTTGGTTATGTGCTGCAGCATAAGGAGACAGATCAAGTCCGATACTTTTACCCGAGCAGTAACATCCAGGTATTTGACCAACCGTTTACCATCATTAACCGAGTGTCGCTAGAGACGATGCTGGAGAAACTGAACACCGTGGATCCCTTGGAATGGGCCCGGTTGCAACGCCCCAACACCAAGTGGACAGTGGACAGTGGACAGTGTGACCAATGTTACGTTCTTCGTGACCAAGCTGACCGACCAACCCATCGGGTGAATGTATTTACCCAGGCACTGATAGATACTCAGAATGCACAAGCAACTATCTGAGGATATGTTGCCTCAACGGTATCCTGGGCTGCCCGATGATGATTAGAATAAACGGTTCAAAGCGAACATGGCCGAGGATGGAACTTTCTGAAATGAAGACTTCTGATTGGACAAGAATACATCTAACGGACAGGAACGAATATGACAGATGCAAATGGTGGCCTCTGATTGGACAAGTCTTCTTGAATTGTAGCACCAAGTGGATAGTGGAGATAATGACCAATGTTGCGTTCTTCGTGGTTAAACTGACCACCACCTCCATCGGATGAAAGTATTCACCCATGCACTGATAGATACTCAGAATGCGCAAAAAACTATCTGAGGATATGTTGCCTCAACGGTATCCTGGCCTGCCCGACGATGATTAGAATAAACGGTTCAGATGGCACTTTCTGAAATGGAGACTTCTGATTGGACAAGAATACATTTAACGGACAGGAACGAATATGAAACATGCAAATGGTGGCCTCTGATTGGATAAGAATCTTCTTGAATTGTAAATATACCCAACGCGGCTCCCCCAGCGTGGGTATGATGTAACATTGGGGAAAATAAACTATATGAAAAAAGCTTCTTGTTGTTGTTGTTCTCTCATGTGTCATCCTTGTTGTTGTTGCTGTTGTTGTTCTCTCTCTGGTCTATATCATGGCGTTATGTTAGAGTG
>JAVTVY010000787.1:0-34101 GCA_036873755.1 Hanleya hanleyi
CATTGTGTTCAGATTTATTTCCGGGAAAACGCGTAAAACACATCTCCCGCAACCTGGAACCCCGGAGCTCCCGGGGCCTATAGGTGGCCCCTGGACCCTCGCCTGTCAGGCTGTGAGGACCGCTTATTTTAGCTTTGTGTAAATGAATCGGTATCATATTGGTTCTAATGTTCCATGATGTAAAAGTCATCGTTTTTTTATCTGTTAAATATAACTAGAAAGTCAAATGGATTCAGGCATGAAGTATGATTTTTTCAATATCGATGCGTGCTTATAAATGAGAAACAAAATAGAACCATAAATCTACATACATTATGTTCAAATTTATTTCCTGGAAAATGCTTAGAACGCATCTCTGGAAATCTAGAAATTCGGAGCTTCCGGGGCCTAGGCGACCCCTGGACCCTCGCCTGTTGGGCTATGAGGATTTCCTTGTTTTATCTTTTTGTGAATGAACCGTATCGGTAGGCATCTTGGTTTCCCTTC
The DNA here is from genome assembly GCA_036873755.1 of Hanleya hanleyi. Lineage (NCBI taxonomy): Eukaryota > Metazoa > Mollusca > Polyplacophora > Lepidopleurida > Hanleyidae > Hanleya > Hanleya hanleyi. The sequence continues at coordinate 487 of JAVTVY010000787.1, forward strand.
CATGAACTAAATGCCATCGTTTTGTATGTTTTAAATATAACTAGAAAGTCAAATGGATGCAGGCATGAGGTGCGATTTTTTCAATATCGATGCGTGCTTATAATTGCGGGAAAATCGTGAAAATAGAACCATAAATCTGCACACATTATGATCAGTTTTATTTCCGGGAAAACGCTCAGAACGCATCTCCGGCGATCTAGGACCCCAGAGCTTGTATGATTTCAAATTGCCTAATATTTGTGTTGCGCATAATTAATATATCGTTATTTTCATTTTATTTCAACTTCTGTTGATGTTTCTATGCGGCAAATAGCAACCAGCGACTTGGCCGACGGAATCGCAGATTTAACATCAAAGGGGCAGGCCGTGATATTGGCTGCAGGCTAGGATACCTTATGGTGATTTATAAGTAGATGTATTTATATCTAATTGATGTGATAACTCTGAAGTACGATTGTAAATGATAACAGTAATTGTTGAAAATTGGAATAGGCCTTTACTAAATCACTATGGCAGTGAACTGATATATGTTCAGGTACGTGATCTTATTGTTTGATTCGACACATCTGTGACATGCGAGTGGCTTTCACCGCTGTCATAGTTTCGCTTCAGAACCCAGTTGCAGTTTTGATTAACCAGTATTACTTGCGCGCACATCGATTGCGCAGCTTCCTTTGGGCATATCCGGTTTACATGTACACTTTACAAGTTCGTGTACTTTATATTTACGTTAAATTTAACGTCTTAACTTCCTATCGTTATTTATGTTCAAAAAATATTTATAAAAATTAAAAAAAAAACACTTTATATATAGGCCCTATTTATATCGTTTTATATATATTTACAAAGGTTTTAACTATATATTTGTGTTTGACAATATTGTCACAAACGGCGACTTTATATTTTGGTTTTAACTCTATATATTTGTCGTTGACAATATTGTCACAAACGGCGACTTTATATTTTGGTTTTAACTCTATATATTTGTCGTTGACAATATTGTCACAAACGGCGCCTCATACTCTGTCTAGCAAGCTCTATAAATATTTCGCCTCTTGCCTGGATGCCATTGCCATGTGTCGGCATCAGTTATTATATTGGCCCTATGCGATGTGACACTATCCCAGATACACAATGGAGTGAACTTGTGTGCGATTGGCTGATACATATCAACCTTGCCATTGCCTCAAACTGGTGTGGGCAGTAACCATAACATTGGATCTTCATGATCAGACACTTTTCAGCATGTCCAAATGCTATTGCTGTGGCTGGAGTTAGCCATTATGGTTGGGGTTAGCCATTGGCCATTATGGTTGGAGTTAGCCATTATGGTTGGAGTTAGCCATTGTGGTTGGAGTTAGCCATTGTGGTTGGAGTTAGCCATTATGGTTGGAGGTAGCCATTGTGGTTGGGGTTAGCCATTATGGTGGGAGTTAGCTATTATGGTTGGAGTTAGCCATTATATTATGGTTGGAGTTAGCCATTGTGGTTGGAGTTAGCCATTATGGTTGGAGTTAGACATTATGGTTGGGGTTAGCTATTGTGGTTGGAGTTAGCCATTGTGGCTGGAGTTGGCCATTGTGGTTGGAGTTAGCCATTATGGATGGAGTTAGCCATTGTGGTTGGAGTTAGCCATGGTGGTCATAGTTAGCCATTGTGGTTGGAGTAAGGCACTATGGTTGGAGTTAGCCATTGTGGTTTGAGTTAGCCATTGTGGTTGGAGTTAGCCATTGTGGTTGGAGTTAGCCATTATGGTTGGAGTTAGCCATTATGGTTGGAGTTAGCCATTATGGTCGGAGTTAGCCATTGTGGTTGGAGTAAGCCACTATGGTTGGAGTTAGCCATTATGGTTGGAGTTAGCCATTGTGGTTGGAGTTAGCCATTAGGGTTGGAGTTAGCCATTGTGGTTGGAGTAAGCCACTATGATTGGAGTTAGCCATCACGGTTGGAGTTAGCCATTGTGGTTGGAGTTAGCCATTATGGTTGGAGTTAGCCATTGTGGTTGGAGTTAGCCATTATGGTTGGAGTTAGCCATTATTGTTGGAGTAAGCCGCTATGGTTGGAGTTAGCCATTATGGTTGGAGTTAGCCATTATGGTTAGAGTTAGCCATTATGGTTGGGAGTCAGCCATTCGGGTGATTGAATCATAATAGCAGTAATAGTATTAATTCACCTTCTCTTTTCCTAAGAAATAAACTGTTCATGTGTATCCACTGTTATAATTCCTCATTCTTCACACCAAGGTGGCATTGTACACCTCACAGTATTGTCTTTTTTTTCAGCCTTTCTCTTTCTGGTACAAGTTTTAGAGGTCAGCATAGACTACTACCCTTTGTTTGCCTGTCTGGCATCTCCACATAAACTGGTGGCCTCTCTACTGGGATTCTGCCATACCTGCACCTGGTAAGATCAACTAGTTGTTTCACATAAATTATGATTATAACTGATATACGCCGGTACTGAACGTTGAAAATCTAGCTCTGTTTTATGTTGATTATAATTTCTGATTATCATATGTGGCCATGTACAAGGCCACACAAAATAAATACATTAGTTCTCAGGCAATGATGAAGGAAATAATTTCTTGGTTGAAAATAAAATGGAAGTTTTCTAGCTTACTCAACTGAATTAGGATGATATTCTGTGGATAGATTTTGTAGAGTTATAAATGATCAAGAATAGAGTGAAACCTGTGAATACTGACACCTGGGTAAACTGACCAATCAATAATACCAACATTATCCATGGTCCCAATACTGACATCTGGGTAAACTGATCAATCAATAATACCAACATTATACATGGTCCCAATACTGACATCTGGGTAAACTGACCAATCACTAAATACCAACATTATCCATGGTCCCAATACTGACATCTGGGTAAACTGACCAATCACTAAATACCAACATTATCCATGGTCCCAATACTGACATCTGGGTAAACTGATCAATCAATAAATACCAACATTATCCATGGTCCCAATACTGACACCTGGGTAAACTGACCAATCAATAATACCAACATTATACATGGTCCCAATACTGACATCTGGGTAAACTGATCAATCAATAAATACCAACATTATCCATGGTCCCAATACTGACATCTGGGTAAACTGACCAATCACTAAATACCAACATTATCCATGGTCCCAATACTGACACCTGGGTAAACTGACCAATCAATAATACCAACATTATCCATGGTCCCAATACTGACATCTGGGTAAACTGACCAATCAATAATACCAACATTATCCATGGTCCCAATACTGACATCTGGGTAAACTGACCAATCACTAAATACCAACATTATCCATGGTCCCAATACTGACATCTGGGTAAACTGACCAATCACTAAATACCAACATTATCCATGGTCCCAATACTGACACCTGGGTAAACTGACCAATCAATAATACCAACATTATCCATGGTCCCAATACTGACACCTGGGTAAACTGACCAATCAATAATACCAACATTATACATGGTCCCAATACTGACATCTGGGTAAACTGATCAATCAATAAATACCAACATTATCCATGGTCCCAATACTGACATCTGGGTAAACTGACCAATCACTAAATACCAACATTATCCATGGTCCCAATACTGACACCTGGGTAAACTGACCAATCAATAATACCAACATTATCCATGGTCCCAATACTGACATCTGGGTAAACTGACCAATCAATAATACCAACATTATCCATGGTCCCAATACTGACATCTGGGTAAACTGACCAATCAATAATACCAACATTATCCATGGTCCCAATACTGACATCTGGGTAAACTGACCAATCAGCCAAATACCAACATTATCCATGGTCCCAATACTGACATCACGATGAAACTGACCAATCACTAGATACCAACATTATCCATGGTCCCAATACTGACATCTGGGTAAACTGACCAATCAATAATACCAACATTATCCATGGTCCCAATACTGACATCTGGGTAAACTGACCAATCACTAAATACCAACATTATCCATGGTCCCAATACTGACATCTGGGTAAACTGACCAATCACTAAATACCAACATTATCCATGGTCCCAATACTGACATCTGGGTAAACTGACCAATCAATAAATACCAACATTATCCATGGTCCCAATACTGACATCTCGGTAAACTGACCAATCACTAAATACCAACATTATCCATGGTCCCAATACTGACATCTGGGTAAACTGACCAATCAATAATACCAACATTATCCATGATCCCAATACTGACATCTCGGTAAACTGACCAATCACTAAATACCAACATTATCCATGGTCCCAATACTGACATCTGGGTAAACTGACCAATCACTAAATACCAACATTATCCATGGTCCCAATACTGACATCTGGGTAAACTGACCAATCAATAATACCAACATTATCCATGGTCCCAATACTGACATCTCGGTAAACTGACCAATCACTAAATACCAACATTATCCATGGTCCCAATACTGACATCTGGGTAAACTGACCAATCACTAAATACCAACATTATCCATGGTCCCAATACTGACATCTGGGTAAACTGACCAATCACTAAATACCAACATTATCCATGGTCCCAATACTGACATCTGGGTAAACTGACCAATCAATAAATACCAACATTATCCATGGTCCCAATACTGACATCTGGGTAAACTGACCAATCACTAAATACCAACATTATCCATGGTCCCAATACTGACATCTGGGTAAACTGACCAATCACTAAATACCAACATTATCCATGGTCCCAATACTGACATCTGGGTAAACTGACCAATCAATAAATACCAACATTATCCATGGTCCCAATACTGACATCTCGGTAAACTGACCAATCACTAAATACCAACATTATCCATGGTCCCAATACTGACATCTGGGTAAACTGACCAATCACTAAATACCAACATTATCCATGGTCCCAATACTGACATCTCGGTAAACTGACCAATCACTAAATACCAACATTATCCATGGTCCCAATACTGACATCTGGGTAAACTGACCAATCAATAAATACCAACATTATCCATGGTCCCAATACTGACATCTCGGTAAACTGACCAATCACTAAATACCAACATTATCCATGAGGGTCCCAATACTGACATCTGGGTAAACTGACCAATCAATAAGCTCAACATTATCCATAAGGGTCCCAATACTGACATCTATGGGTATTAAACTGACCAATCAATAAATACCAACATTATATAGTCCCAATACTGACATCTCGGTAAACTGACCAATCACTAAATACCAACATTATCCATGGTCCCTAATACTGACATCTGGGTATTAAACTGACCAATCAATAAATACTTAACATTATCCATGGTCCCAATACTGACATCTCGGTAAACTGACCAATCACTAAATACCAACATTATCCATGGTCCCAATACTGACATCACAAGGTAAACTGACCAATCACTAAATACCAACATTATCCATGGTCCCAATACTGACATCTCGGTAAACTGACCAATCACTAAATACCAACATTATCCATGGTCCCAATACTGACATCTGGGTAAACTGACCAATCAATAAATACCAACATTATCCATGGTCCCAATACTGACATCTGGGTAAACTGACCAATCACTAAATACCAACATTATCCATGGTCCCAATACTGACATCTGGGTAAACTGACCAATCAATAATACCAACATTATCCATGGTCCCAATACTGACATCTCGGTAAACTGACCAATCACTAAATACCAACATTATCCATGGTCCCAATACTAAATTTTAAAGTATGTTGAACCTTGATAAATGCATTCTCATGGCATCAGATTGTGTATCACCTTCTGTCAGATATACCCTCTGATTGCACGTTGTTTGAAATTTTGCGCTCACGGTCAATCAGCATTGCTTGCTTGTAACTTGAGCGAAGTGGGCCCAGTTATTCAAACAAGACATTCTTCTGTGTGTTGTTGTGTAATAATTTAGCATAACACTTCTTTGGTAAGATATAGTGGCTATATATGCTGCTAATGCAGATACATGCTCTCTGTGTCGATCAAAACTGATACAGACAGAATGTGCATGCATGCCACATTTTTCTGCGCAGTGAAGTCAGAGGGTGTTACACTGACAGTAGCAGATGGTTACAAACTCTGACAATCGAAGAATGGATAAACCAGAACCCTGTTAAAGCTGACACAACATTTTGGTGTCCGTATACACAGGTTTCATTGTATACCTACTGAAAACAATCAACTTGATACTAGATTATATAAAGGAGATTCACCATACTTATTTGACCACTTACATGTATTTTGGCTGATAACAGATGTCTTACATCAAGGGAGACGACTCTGTGTAACTCCTTTTTGAATTTTCAATGGAATTAGAATGATCTCCCATGAAATTGAGTAAAACAGATTTATTAGAAAAAAGATGTGCAAAAAAAAGTAGATTTTATTCAAAACTTCATCATGTGGCTAATATTTTGGCAGGGGGAGGGAGCAGGAGGAGGGGCAGGGGGAGGGGGGTGTATTCCAGAATGATTTAAAAGTCTGCATGCTTGGAACTATTAACACATTTAGATAACCAGAATGTATCTTGTATTGTACATGCATCTACTAGGAATAGCATGGTTATTACATGTATGCTTTAGCTATTGACATGATTATAATTAACAGAATGAGCCAGCTACATGTAAGTTTAGGTTTCAAAGAGAATTTCGTGTATTAATTTCATATATGTATTCCCAGGCTTGTGATTCAACTAATTCGTCTGTTCGAATGTCCTAACGCTGAGGATGTTGTAAGTAAACATTTTAGTAGGCAACTTCTGCAGCTTTTTCCCCCCCTTGGCCAAATTTGGCCCTGGGATATTGTTGTCATTATGTACATCCGTCCGTCTCCTATCTCATGAATAAATATGCCTTGGAGCATCAAACTTACAGCACAGATTCACGTGGTCACATAGCAGAAGCCTATTGAAAATAAGCATGATATTTTCAGGTTAGCAGGTGAAACTGTGTGAATTTTCCAAATTCCTTTGTACATTTTCAAAGACTTGGACAATAGCTTCCTACATGAAGTATCTACCAGAATGACTATGCCTAGGGTAGATACTTCATGTAGGAAGCTATTGTCAGAGTCTTTGTTTCGCTGAAAAGGCTCAAGTCCAGATATATTGTTGTCTCCAGACTTGGCTATTGTATGCATTTTCTCGTGATTCTTAGATGGAGTAGGAACCATCTAGGTACATCCATTTATTTACTTTACACATGCATAAACATGTAGTCATGAAAAAGTAGCCTCTCAAAAATGTGTGAGATTGATCCCTTTTTTTTCGGGTCACCAGGTCAGTTTTTTCAGCGAAGAATATATCAAGAATATACAGCGGAACACCCATCTGTGGTCATGGATCGACCTATAGATGTTCAATAGACTCAGCTTTTCGCGAACTTCCTGTTTGTACCAAAAGCAAAGTTTTTAACATTGGACATGTTGGAGAGATATGGCGTGTGTTGGAAAACAGTTGATATTTTGTGGTACGCTATGTATAACTACCAAAAATTCTCACGGACTATCACCAGATGGGCTAAAGAACGGCTTCATATATTTTATTATTATTATGAACAAAATTTAGTACTTGCCCCGAGATATGAACCACTTTCAACCTGTGTAGAATGCGGCAGTTAATTGGTACAAGTGACCTCACCTTGTGCGCATGCCCAGTTACCCCAGAATTGTAATGGCGATGTGGACTATTTGTCATCGATAGCTTACTACCATCAACTGTTTGTTGGTGAACCAGGGCCCTACTTGATTGTGCGAATTCTCGACATTTTGGTGCATGACATTTAGGCAAAAAGTGAAGAGTACGGCATTTCGGCACGTGACATTTCGGTACCTTTTTTTTACAGACCAAATTATCATAAAAATTCAGATTTTCACATCTTTTTTAAACATATAAACAGACCATTTTAAGGATAACTAAGTTGTAGATTCTTTGGTCATGAATATCTGCAACATTTCGGCAACTTTGAGGTACATACATGTGATTGAGGCACATAGATGTGATTTTAGATGTGCTGTAAATATTCTGTTACCCGGCACTAGTAAAAACCTGTCAGTTAATATAACCTCAATAATGATGGCTAACCCTTGAAGTGGTCTGTTAAACATATGTTAAAAAAGGAATGTGAAAATCTTTATTTTTAGCTTAATTTGGCTGGAATAAAGGGGGCCAAAATATCGCGTGCTGTAATGTTGTACCCTTCACTATGTGCCGAAATGTCGCTAACAGAAATGTTGCATGCCAAAATGTCATGACAACTTGGATTACCTCCAAGACGAGGCATTCACATGTTTTCACAACCTTTAAATGTCTTCCCATATCTGCTAATATATTCCCATATCTGCTAATATATTCCGATCTCTGCTAGTATATTCCCATATCTGCTAATATATTCTAAAATCTACATAATGTCTGCTCATTCTGAACTTCTTCTGTACCATCCAGCTTTTCTTGTTAAACATGTCAAATGCAGACAGATTGAGCTTCATATGCCATTTGTGACTGTGTCCCATTTAATGCTTCCGCTGCTGTATAATTTTCTGTGATATCTACTCACCCACTGCCATACATGTACTACTTTCAGAATTCTGTGATCATATCTCTTTATTTCCTACCCTGCCTACCATATCACATTGCATGAACATATCACTCTCAGTTACAGTTAGAACTCAGAAGAGGGCCACTGAGAATAAATTATATTACAATGGGTAAACCTATCTATCTAATATCAGAAGTGCTGTCTAACTATTCTAATCTAAAATTACACTATAAGGCCATCCTTAAAAATATGTGTGTTGGGCGTAACCCGACCCTGTTTCAGTAATGTGGGTAGGGCGGTAGGAAAATGCTTTTTTTTTTTACTACTGGGACCTAGGGTGAATTTTAACACATTCAGAATGGCTCTTGTTATTTTGCAGATGCGAATCAAAAGTGGTGTTGTAAGTAACCAGCTGGGGTCTGGTTGTCTAATATGAACAAGCCATAGACTTCTTAGTTCATTAACAATACCTCGATTTTTCCACTTTTTTTGATGGATGGAAAAATCACACTCACCAGAAAGGCAGGGACTTGTGAAACTTATAATCATATGTTGGATCAAGTGAGATGTAGAAAACATTATACATTGCATTTTTTGGCTTCATTGTTCCAAGTCACCCCAACCATGAGGTGACTTTGAACAAGTGAAAATGAAGAAAAAGCAAGAAAAAGCTTCAATCTGATGATCACCAATCTCCTGCATCTCGGTCAAACACCAGCAGGGATTTCAAGATTATAATAATATCTAGCATTTTCAAAAATTAATTTATAATACTTAAAAAAAAAAAAAAAAAAAAAAAAGTTTTCAAAGTCACCCCAGATTACGGTATATTGTTCTTTCTTCGGGTGAGGATGTGGGCAGTTCTTCTTTTCTATTGCAGCTATCATGAATTAATGAGTTTTGATTTAATTCTGGAGTTCAGACTTATTTTCTTTGACAGTTTGCCATGGATTTATAACAGATACGCAACACCAACAAAAAAAATAATAAGGAAATTCCTTTATTTGTCCCACAAAATTTTATACCGTATTGGTTTTTACAGTCAGAGATCTGACTCACCATCAAAATTCGAGAGCCACAGACATAAACAAGAAATACAATGCCATTAAAGTTAAAATGACCCCAAATAAACTGACTTGAATGTGTGACTCAATGTAAGTGGTCGACCGCATTGTTGTTGTTGTTCAGGTCTCAATACAGGCAGATCGGCAATGTATTTTTTGACATCTCTGCGGAAATGATCCATTTTCATTTTCTTAAATTTCATACCGCTGGATTCTACTTTGCCTGATGTGCTGTCTTGGGAAAAATTATATGTCATTTTAATTTTGAACGAATCTGAATCGAATTCATCCGCTAAATGATATCCAATTTGCTGTTGTTTCTGTTTATCTGTTAATCCACTCTTAACTCGATGGGTATTTTTCACTGGCGCTGGGTTGAACCTGTCGCCAGCCCGTCATTTGCGACCGTAAATCCGTTTTGGTGACTGCAGAATTACATACTACTCGCCATTTTGGGCCCTGAAACTTTTTGAACAGGTCTGCATATTTTTAGTCAAAGTCCAAATGTGAACCATTTTCACTACCAAAATTTTGCCTAGAAGAATTTCCACTTACAGATTAGAGCGACATACAACTATCGAGGTCCAGTGACTTACTCACAAGCGTGTCAGTGGTCTCGTTTCATTCCGAAAGTACAGGCATGTTGTTGTTGTTGTTGCAATCTACACACGTGCCTCACGGTGGAGTTTTTGTGCTATTTTCACAGTTACTGTGGCCATAACATGCTCTTGTATATTACTTCAGATCCTTTGCTTTATACTGGTGTCAGTTTTATTCAGTTCTGGTCAACAACTTTTCAAATGCCAGTCTCCAAAAACATCGTTTGCAAACGTCCGAGGTTTCCATTTTCACATTCGTGTACTTTCCGTCTGAAGACCACGTGTTAGCATTCAATTCCTTCATACAGACTGGCGCCAGTCGGGAACCATTGCAGAGAGCATTCGAGGCTTCCAAAAAATAAACGAGCAGAGGTTTCCGAGATTCAGTTTGCGTATTACATCATCAAAACATGAAGACCGTCACTGTCTGAAAAGCAGCAAGCTGAAAGGATATCTCGGAGTTATATCTGATTACAGGTCAGCTATTTGACTTCAATTTTCTTGATATCGAATAAATCTCTCTGAATGAACATATTCTACCCCTGTTATATTGACCAGATATGCAACTCTGGCGGACAAATTCACGACTTACGCGATTTAACGATGACAACAACAACATGGCTGTTTGAAGAAGAAAAAAAACATTTACGTTGACAGATGGCCAATAAAAACTTTTGGGTCGGCAGGTTTTGGATGGGGCGGGCGGGTTACGCCCAACACACATATTTTTAAGGATGGCCTAACACTTCTAGTTGATTTGCTTAGAGCTGTAAATATACCGGTACCTGTATAATCTGGGCCTATACAGACCATGGAGTTTATAAGGATGAAGATGAGTCTTCATACATGGCTTGTTTTTTCATGGGAATTCCGGAATCTGATTGCCGTCGGCATTCCCACAAATAATTTCATTTTGACAAACTGCATAGGAATGAAAGCATTGGATTCCTGTGGATGGCCGTAAAGTTAACATTGCGAGAATCTGTTTGGATTCCCATGAATATGAAGGAAAGGCGAGGCCTGTCTTATCATGGTTATCAACTGCACTGCTTCAGTTTCACTAATTCGAAAGAAACGTCAATTGGAGAAAGGTAGATAATGAGGATTGAATATGTTGACATAAACAGCTTTATGGTCCTCTATGCTGGGGTCTGGCCATGGCTAAACAGTGTCAGCTACTAACATGTGGTCATGCAAACACTGCAATATTTTAGCATGCATCACCATACTCTGAAAGGAACAATGTTCTTTTTCTTATTTACTTGAAGAATCAGTCTTCAGCAATATTATTTCCTTCAAATAAAACAAGACACTGACTCAATGTCTAAGAAAATTATTTGTCAAAACTTTGAAAGAGAACTGTGTAAAAGCTGAAAAAAAAAGAAAAATTGTAAAAAAGATTATATATTTATTTTTGCTGTGGGCAATAAGGAGGGTTGTTGCAGATTAAAAAAACTGACATGATGGTGTCTATGAAGCTAGAAATGTATTTTATTCTGCTTAATACAGGTGTTGTACTCCTTATGATGTATTGTTGATCTGTCTGTCCATCATGTCCATGCTGTCAGGCCCAAGTTAAAGTTTATCTGCATTTCTCATATACTATGACCTCCTGCAAACATGTACCTCAAAGAGATTTTTTGGATTCATATCACAGGTGTTTGCCAGCTTAATTAACTGGGGGGTGGGGGGGGGGGGGGGATATCATCAACTATAAAATGCACAAGGTGACTCACTAAGTCACTTCTGTTGACCCCTGCAGGATCATCCATTTGCATTTTTACAGAAATTAGCCTACCTTTTAACTGCATGTCACCTATTGTGCATTCTACCACCCAAAGATTCTCATAATCCCTCAAATATGGGCTGTAAGTCTTGCAAACATGCTGACTACTGTTACAACTTTGGCCGAACTCGGCCATCTCTGTTTCATTATCAGTGCAGACGATGGCTTTGCCAATTTATGGCAAGTTCACAGACAAGTCCAGTATTCTCTGGTGGATGATTCATGGGTATAGAATGCTTTTCATGAAAAATATGAATATTTTACTGAAAAATGTCTCAGATTATCAATATGCATTAATCAGCATTAATGTTAAATTTCATAATGATAGTTAAATATGATTGTGGATGATCTCATTGATTTACAGCCCATATTTGACAGATTACGTGAAATTTTGGGTGGTAGCATGTACAACAAGCCTCTAAAGGAATAAAATAGGAGGTGAAATATAGAGGTACGGTAAGTTAATTTCTGTAATACTGTATAAGCTTACGGATGATTGTAAGGAGGTCGAACAGAAGTGAGTGACGTTGTGCATTTTGTAGTTGACGTCATAAGTTAATTAAGTTGGCAAACACCTGTGATTCATATGCTGGTTAAAATAAATTTGAATCACGCATATTTATTCACTGTCATATATACATGTAGCTAGAAGAAATATGTTGATGTTAATCACTATGATGTATAAAACCACATTATGTGTATTCTGCAATATGTTCACAACCATGACATAGAATAGCCTGAATTTAAAAGAATTGTCCAGACAATCAAGGGGAGCTGTTACATTAAAGTCAATATCACTGCAAAATATTCTGCTCGATTTTTTCCCATGATGCACCAAATTGTGTAAAACATGTCAATTGATGCCTGGAGTCAAAAACATCTAACCCCTGCAGGAAATATTGGCTACTCCCATGGCAATTTGTTTTGACAAGTTTGTTGCATATTATTGTCATGATTGTAGGACAGCGAGGTGGTGGTACCACTCGGGGTGAAGTACCAAGGACTAATCCTACAGTGGCCGGCATGTCTCTGTCTCATTGTTCTGGCACTAAAATTTCTCCACATCTTCTGTAAGGCTGTATGGCGGAGGCAGTTTGTTCTGAAGGTATTCGTATTCTTGGTAGATCACACATTTCATGGGAACAACTTGTCACAAGAATTACACTTAGACATGATACAACCTTTTCCCTGATAGAGAGTGAGTTGTGTGTCTTTTGTTATCATCATAATACATGAAGGATTACAAGACCTCTAATTATTTTACATTTACGACAATGTTAACAGAATTGTACCTGGCTGATTAGAGCATTTCCACAAAGTGGATGGTCTTATGTTTTCATGAGAAACGGATCCGCCGCCGCCGCGACTTTAAACGTGAATATCTCTGAAACCATTGAATATTTTCGGGTCAGACTTTGTGTGCTATCTCCTTAGGCCTGGGAAATTTGCCTGGTTGTGTTTCGATAGCTGATGCTCACCACTAGGTGGTGTTGTAATCAGAGCATAGGTAAACCTTTCTGTGACGATTTCGTCTGAACGACTTGTTTGATTTCTATGAAATTTTATTACAATGGTCTTGAAGGATAGGCAATATGCTGAAACGGTTGTGGTGTAGCTGGCGTAATTATAAAGGCACATTTTTTGCATTTCAAAAAAAGAAGTTTTTTTGTGAAATAAAAATTTGCCATTCGCTTGGAGAAATATTTAAAGATTCTTCTATTCTATGTTGCCAAGCATAAATGTAGGATTGCCGACATGATAATTTTATTTTGGTGCGAACCAAATTGCTATTTGAATGAAAAATCTCAATTATCTGACTTAACGTCAAAAGCTCCATAACCATTATCATGATTAAAGTTTTTTCCATTGAACTTTTATGTGCAATCTCCCTAGGGCTTTATAGATTTCACCTGCTTGTTTTTCGTGGTATTTGGTTGTTACTAGGTGTCGCTATAGACATGAATGCAGGTAAACATGTGTAACATCATATCTTCTAAACAACATGTTTGATTTCCATGAAATTTGAGTATAGTGATCTTGCGAGACAGGTAAAGAGCTGACATGATTTTGGTGGTGTTGGCGAAATCATGGCATGCATGGAGGCGCATTTTTGCATCTCAAAATAAGATTTTTTTCACAAAAATGGAAATTTACTTCTTCGAATCAGGGAAAAGTAATTAGAGTGTGCTGAACATGAATATAACTTTCCCAGTGTTATAATTCACATCCCTTGCAAGCCAAATGCCCATTTTCTTTGTAATACGTGAAATTTACATGACTTAAGTCCAATATCTACATTCCCGAGGCCACATCTGTAGTTTCGTGATATTGTTCATCATTGGGTGGCACTTTAGACAGTAAACGTATATCGCACAATTTATTGGCATTTCATGAAGTTTATTGTCCGACAGACAAAGGATTTCAAAGGACTGAAAGGTTGTGGGTTTTTTTTGGATTGAAATTGAAGGGCCACCTCCCATACAGATTTGCAGCCCATCAACATAGCGCTTGATTTATATCTCATTATACATTCTTTTTTACAATTACTAATTTTATTAACATTATGGTTTAAAAATGGATTGAAAGGACATGGTGCTGTTAGCGCTGGCATATACATGTGGCATACAGCATAGTCTGCTAAATATATCTAAATCTAGGCTACATCAACCCCTGCTTTCACACATAACGAAAATGCAGTCAGAGAAGATATGCTACCATCAATATGGTCAGTATGGAAAATTGCAAGGATTCAAGTGAACTTGAAGTCAGGCCATTCTGGTCAAATAGACATACTGTAACACTGATATTCTGCTTCACCTTTCAAGTCTCATAATGTAGGCCTGTATGTTGATCATTCAGGTGATAAAACCTGTAATGTTTGACTTATTGCATAATGCAGTTATAAGTGGACTACTAGACTGTTTGTATCAACAAAGTGAACACTTCATTCCACATGTTCCAGGATCAGTGCTATTTCTCTCTCCATTACTGATATAATAATTTCTTCCTGTTTCCAATTACATAGTCTCCAGTGGTTGTGAACTCTGGGCTTCCAGATGTCTGGGGATGCATTCTGGTCAATTTTCAATGAATAAAATAACAAATTATCACTCAGTAAATGCTCATTTTTTTTTGTTTTATGTGGAGGTCCCCAGAATTTATTTGAAGATCGAGATGTGAAATTGCATATACCATTGCATTTTTACAGCATAGTTACAAATGTTGATAATTATTTTTTTAACTGAAAAAGTAGAAAGATTTTTGAAGTGGAACTTACCTGCTTACCTTACTTACATACCTGCTATATGGCACATCCCACCTGGGAAATTTTTACATCTATATCTAATTGAAGTAATCCATTGGAACCACTGATGATTTTCCAATAACGGAGAAGAAAAGCAACTCCAAGTAGCTAGGGATGACAATTCCATTCTGTATATTTAGCATCTTCAGCAGTGAACAAAGTTACAAACAGCTCCATACGTACAGTATATATACAAGGCATAATGTGATCTTAGCCAATACACAATTATGAATAGGTGAGTCAGTAAATTATGTCAGTCAGTTTGGACGGATATTAAAATGCTGTCATTTTCAGAAATTAACCTGACAGCAATCTACAAATGGTGTGATTCAGGTGATACAATACACACTGTAATTGATGAAAACAATACATAATCTGCTTATTTGGTAAGAACTAAGTAAACTACACAAATGAATAAAGTATTGTGATATAGTGGGTATGTACCTACATTGAATATTTCTACATGTCATCTCCCAGATGTCATGAAGTTTGGATAAGGACTGTCATTTTAAGATAATATAGGTATAATTTACTTGGCAATTCACATCAGAATTGATGAAAACCTACATATGTTGTAACTCGCATGTTTCATAATTGTAGTATATTCCCATGCGAGTTACAACATTTGTAGAGTGTGTATTGTATCACCTGAATCACACCATTTGTAGATCACTGTCAGGTTATCGCTTAAGATTTAACAATTTCTGAAAATGACAGCATTTTAATATCTGTCCAACCTGATATAATTTACTGGCTTACCTATTCATAATTGTGTATTGGCTAAGATCACATTATGCCTTGTATATATACTGTGCGTATGAAGCTGTTTGTAACTTTGTTCACTGCTGAAGATCCTATAACTAATAGCGAAATATACAGAATAAAATTGTGATTCCTACTCGGAGTTGCTTTTCTTCTCTATAAGTGAAGTAAAATGGTGTGTTCTTGTGCATTTTGACAGAATATTTAGACTTTGAAGATGGTGTGTAATGATGCCCCAAAATGAACTGAATTTTCCGTGTCATCTGTTTGTCTGTCTCTGTCTGCCCATCTTTCTTGTCATGCAGCTGGTGATGGATCAGAATGAAATTGACTGACCTTCACCTGTTTTATCGAGGTCAAATTTAGCATTAGCAATAATTTTTAAAGGAGTGAAGACAGGCTCTCCAAATTTATAATACTTGTGCAATTGGTGACTGACTAGGAGCCTATCCCAGTTGACTGAATCTATTTTCTCGGGTTGATATAACATGAAACATAGCTAGGCATTCTAAATTGATACCACATATGCAACTGATGATGGACCTGGAGTCTATGAAAATCACTGACATTGACCTATTTTCTCAAGGTCAAAAACTGTATGTTAAGTCACATGTTAACTGCCAACATACACTTCAAATCTAACATTGTCATCATTTTGTTGTGGCTGTGGTTTTTCTTCCAGAACAATTTAGCGAATTTTGCATGTGTTCCAACAGCCTCATGCTTCAACAGTAACTCAAACCATGCTGTATCGGCTGAGCTGTTGAAACACCCTCCATTTCCTAGCTCTGACATACTGCATCACTGTCAAAATATGGGTACCCGGTACCAAGACAGAGTGATAGATCACACAGCCAGTGAAGGTTCCCAATTTACACATGTACATTGAATGTCGTTATTGCCTATTTTACAACAACAACAATTCGCTGACTTACAGTGAAAAATTATAGTGAAAGGTATAGGTTTTTTGTTGTTTGGCATTTTTATTTGCTGGCATTGTTTCAGATAGAATACAACAGCCTAATTCATACAATCAGGAATAAAAAAGGGGTTAAAATCTTTGTCCAAACTTTTGTAGGAAATATAGAAGTGGCAATTTGAAATTTTTATTTTTATTCGATTTTTTAATGTCGGTGGGCCCATGAAACGCAAAATAAAGTTGGTGTTGCCTAGCACTGGGTTTCGACCATTGATGAAGAAATCCCTTCTCAGAGGCACTTCTACCAGGGATGATTCCTGATTGCTCATCCTCCAGGGGTATGTGCCCCACCCTCTGTCCCATCCTAAAAAACAATTGCCACCCCTAATAGGGGGTGTGCTCAAATTGGGGAGATCTAAAGCCCTGTGAGTATACCAAATTATGCGTTACAAAATTATCCGGGGAAATGCTCTTCGCCCGTGTTTCACACAAGCTTTAATTCCCTATTCAATGTAGACTTTCACTTTTGACAGGAAATACTTTATTCCAAGTGTTACAAGGTGATAAACATTTTGACAAACAATATCAATCAAAATTTCAAGCTACGCATGACTCTACACATAAGATCCTCATCTTACCGTTTTCTCTGCCTGCTGAAAGCAGTGCTCAGGCCCTGCCAATGTTTAACCTAATCATAGCGATGTATTCTTTAATCAAAGAATTTCCAAGTCCATTCGAAAGACAATGTATGAACAATATATTGTTGGCAGGACATTCATACCCATAAAAAAATTCATCTGTAAAAGTATATATATAGCTTCAATGCAAGTGCATTGGAAGCGGTACAGCAGGTACGGCCATTGGCATACCACTTCTGCGTGAAAAGCAAAAAAAAATATATACATATATGAAAAACAAATAGAGAGGGGGAAAGAAGAAATAAAAAACAAACTAGAGCCATAAGCAGTTTTGACAGCTTCCAAGTTGAAGAAGACTTTGATCAGTCAAGAGCGCCAGTGAATTTGTTGATAGCTCCGAGCATCAACTAGCCCTCTTGGAACAATTTGATCATGGAAAGTAACATGCACATTCATATGCATCGATGCTGTTTGATGTTCACCTTATTTTATCAATGAAAAAAGAAATTAATTTTCTCCATACGAATTCGTTGTTCGCTTACATGTGAAACATGCTAGGTTGTTTCTGGCTACCGGTATGCGCTAACTTTCCAGGTCTGTAACCCGCCTAATGTGGTTCAAACAATATATGACCTAACGAGCTACATCTTCATTTTATCAAGCCAATTTCTATGTTCCCACTTCGAACCTGCCTTGATTTATCTGACCACCTTCAGTGTTCAAAATCTGAGTTGTAAATTTCACCTACGAACAGGAGACGAACCAATCAGAACCTATACACACCGATTGTGTGTTGAGTGACATCGTCTTCAAGCATTGTGTCGAGTAGCGGCGTCATTCCTCCTAATATGGTGCTTGTGTATGCCCAATATATAGGTCAGCCTATCAGTAACGCTCTTCTGTGACACATCAAAATTCATATGATTTCGATGTCAGTGACGTCGCGTGTCCATTTCTAAGTTCTTTGAAGGGGACCAGATACATAATGGAAAGTTTGAAGTAGGAACGTAGAAATTGACATGATAAAATGAAGATGAACAAGCTATGGTTAAAGCAAGAGTTCAATAGTGCCTTATATATGTTTCATCTTGTATCATCATGATCACCTGAAAACACTTTACAATGATTTTATTTGCCAGAAATCGCTCAGAACACGTCTACGGCGATCTAGACTTGAGTAGCTTCCGGGGCCTAGGTGGCCCCTGGGCCCTCACCTAAAGTGCTATGATAGTAACCCCTATCAGAATTGCTTTCACCAACCCTCCCTCGTAAGGCTGTACCACTTTCCTTTTAAATAGGGTCTATTTACTTTGAAAATATGAAGTTTCAAGGTGTACGAACCCTTACATTCACCATTTCCAAAAGTGGTGAATTGTTACCTAATTGCTAATCATCTCCACATGTTCAAACAGATGAGATGGTATTGTAAGCCCTAGCTATAATAATTCAATACCCCTATCAAAATTCAGTCACCCTCAACTCTGGGGACAAATTTCACTGTTTGACTGTTCTAATAAACTCAATGATCAGCCTCTAAAATAATAGAAAGAGTACAGAAATAAATGGAATATCTCCATGATTTTGAACTATTTTTGTCAACTTCATGTTCTAATATATTTGATCACCCCTTGACTTTATAGTACAAAATTTCACTTCCTGTGATTGAATTATTAGAGGGATCACCATATACATATGTGATACTGTTTTTCTCCTCAATACACAATAACATTAAGATAAATGTGATCATCTTTTCCCAGGAGAAGCTGCTGGTTGCATTTCCCCATCAAGTCACATATGTTCGCTGTCTCTTTCAACATTCCCTTGAAATTATGTAAGTCCCCTTTTGAACTATTATAGCCTGTTGTGTTCAGGTATGATGGTGATGTGTAATTCTTAGCTGCTCCATGAGTTTAATGGAGTAGTAACAAATGTTATGTTTGTTAAACCAAACATTTATTTCTTCAATTCTGCACAAAACACTGTGTTTCATAGAGATAAATTATCCAGGTTAGAGATAAATTATCCAGTTAGAGATAAATTATCCAGGTTAGAGATAAATTATCCAGGTTAGAGATAAATTATCCAGGTTAGATATAAATTATCCAGGTTTTATATTGTTAATGCTCAGAGATAAAAGTGATGCAAAACATTGTCGACTGACATTTGAAACTTTAATTATAGCTTTTCTCTGTTTTTGGCTTTTTCATATACATTTTAGCATGGATTTCTTTTGTTATGTATCTAAAATATGACACCTCGAACCAAAACAATATTTTGATGTAATATCATGGCAGATGTGATGACTTTCAAAATGTTAAAATGTTAAAATGCTTATGAAAAAGCCACAAGCAGACGAAAGCACAATTTCAAGTGCCAGTCGATGCTGTTATATGTCACTTTTGACTCGGGATGCTTTTTGTGCAGGATGAAAGAAATTAATTTTGATTTTGTCCTAAGGTGTTCAATGATGCCAACAAAACATGATACATCGCTGATCATATTCAATTACAGGTATACACAGGTCAATCTGTGGTGAATCCAATAAAATTATTTCAATGGTGAAACTGCAAAAGTTTACATATTTCCATAAATTTGTATTGTTGAGGAATATCTCAACCTATCTAGTATATCATTTGGTTTTATTTGAAGCATTTTGTGTCCTTACAGCTTTTGAAAAGTGTCCCAATGATGGCACCTCAAATTTTGAATTCTGCTGGGCGGCTCAATATTTCGATTAACATTTGACCTGTAGAAAATTTTAAAGAGGAAAGTCTAAAACAACCTGCATTTCATCTATAAGGCAACATTGTATTCATTTTAGTGTTTGTTTCATGTACTCAACAGATATTACATGAGCATTACAATTGGACCATTTGTAAACAAATCTCAATGCCCAGCATTTAACATATCACTGCTTGTATATAATTCCAGAACAAGGGAAAGTGGGAAGACATTTTGGGAGCGTTATAGATACAGATCAATACCCGGCTTTGTCTATCCGGCACGATTATTCTGTGTCACCTTGGTCATTGTCACCTTACTCTACCAGGTGAGTGTGGGAAAACCGAATTAAACTAGACATTTTGAGAATGTTATAGATACAGATCGATACCCGGCTTTGTCTATCCAGCACGATTATTCTGTTTCACCTTGGTCATTGTCACCTTACTCTACCAGGTGAGTGTGGGAAAAATCAATTAAACTAGACATTTTGGGAATGTTATAGATACAGATCAATAAATAGCGAATATGTGCTATGACATGTTTACATCCAAATACATACTGGGAATGCAGTGAATACCAAACTGTGAGAACCTGAATGTGTGAGGAGGAAGAAATCAGAATCTTACTAATGCAGGACGAATATGTGGCCGAACTGGAGTCCTAAGGTCAGCACAGGCCATTCACAAAATATCCTATACTCAGTACAGCTCTTCGTCGCTATATAGCTGAAATATTGCTGAACATGACGTTAAACCTGAATTCTCTCTCTCTCTCTGTGATTCACACATTACAGGATTGCAGCACTGTGATGCACTTAAACATCATTCATAGCACTGCAATACACTTACACATTACAGTACTGTGATACGCTTTACACATCACAGCACTGTGGTATAAACTTACACATTACAGCACTGTGGTATACACTTGCGCATTACAGCACTAATACACTTACACATTACAGCACTGCGGTATACACTTACACATTACAGCACTGCAATACACTTACACATTACAGCACTGCGGTATACACTTACAAATTACAGCACTGATACACTTACACATTACAGCACTGTGATACACTTACACATTACAGTACTGTGATACACTTACACATTGCAGCACTGTGATACACTTACACATTACAGCACTGTGATACACTTACACATTACAGTACTGTGGTACACTTACACAGCACTGCAATACACTTACACATTACAGTACTGTGATACACTTACACATTACAGTATACACTTACACACTTCAACACTGGTATACACTTGCACATTACAGCACTGTGGTATACACTTACACATTACAATACTGTGATAAACTTACACATTATAGTACTGTGATACACTTACCCATTACAGCATTGTGGCACACAGGACAGCACTGCCAGGCCTCAATTTAAGGAGTGCTGATGGTAACCTCTCAACAGGTTACCATGAATTCTACACTGGTAACCTGTGGGAACCTATTGCATAATTATTAACCTAATGTCATATTATTAGTCAAAATTATGGGGACCTGAAAATAGGTTACCACTATTTTTCATATGGCAACCTCCAGGCAACCTGAAAACAGGTTACCACCTTAAATTGAGGCCTGCACTGCAATACACTTACACATTACAGTACTGTGATACACTTACACGTTACAGCACTGTGATACACTTACACATTTCAGCACTGTAAGACACTTACACATTACAGTACTGAGAAACACTTACACATTACAGTACTGCGATACACTTACCCATTACAGCATTGTGGCACACATGACAGCACTGCAATACACTTACACATTACAGTACTGTGATACACTTACACTTTACAGCACTGTGATACACTTACACATTACAGTACTGTAATACACTTACACTCTACAGCACTGTGGTATGCACTTACACATTACAGCACTGTAATACACTTACACATTGTAGCACTGTGGTATACACTTACACATTACAGCACTGTGGAATACACTTACACATTACAGCACTGTGGTATACACTTACACATTACAGCACTGTAATACACTTATACATTACAGCACTGTGGTATACACTTACACATTACAGTACTGTAATACACTTACACACTACAGAACTGTAATACACTTACACATTACAGCACTGTGGTATACACTTACACATTACAGCACTGTAGTATACACTTACACATTACAGTACTGTAATACACTTACACATTAGAGCACTGTAATACACTTACGCATTACAGTACTGTGGTATACACTTACACATTACAGTACTGTAATACACTTACACATTACAGCACTGTAATACACTTACATATTACAGCACTGTGGTATACACTTACACATTACAGTACTGTAATACACTTACACATTACAAGACTGTAATACACTTACACATTACAGTACTGTGATACACTTACACATTTCAGCACTGTGATACACTTACACATTACAGTACTGTAATACACTTACACATTACAGCACTGTAATACACTTACACATTACACCACTGATGTACACTAACACATTACAGCACTGTAATACACTTACACATTACAGTACTGTGATACACTTACACATTACAGTACTGTAATACACTTACACAATACAGTACTGTAATACAATTACACATTACAACACTGATACACTTACACATTACAGCACTGTGGTACTCTTACACATTACAGCGCTGTGATACTCTTACATATTACAGCACTGTGGTATACACTTACACATTACAGCACTGTGATACTCTTACACATTACAGCGTTGTGATACTCTTACACATTACAGCACTGTGGTATACACTTACACATTACAGCACTGATACACTTACACATTACAGCACTGTGGTATACACTTAAACATTACAGCGCTGTGATACTCTTACATATTACAACACTGTGATACTCTTACACATTACAGCACTGTGATACACTTACACATTACATCACTGTGGTATACACTTACACATTACAGCACTACGATACACTTACACATTACAGCGCTGTGATACTCTTACACATTACAGCACTGTGATACACTTACACATTACATCACTGTGGTATACACTTACACATTACATCACTGTGGTATACACTTACACATTACAGCACTGTGATACTCTTACACACTACAGCGCTGTGATACTCTTACACATTACAACACTGTGATACACTTACACATTACAGCACTGTAATACACTTACACATTACAACACTGTGATATACTTACACATTACAGCACTGTGATACACTTACACATTACAGCGCTGTGATATACTTACACATTACAGCGCTGTGATATACTTACACTTTACAACACTGATATACTTACACATTACAACACTGTAATAAACTTACACATTACAACACTGTGATATACTTACACATTACAGCACTGTGATACACTTACACATTACAGCGCTGTGATATACTTACACTTTACAACACTGATATACTTACACGGTCAATTACAAGCGTCTAGTACACTGTAATACACTTACACATTACAGCACTGTAATATACTTACACATTACAGCACTAATACACTTACACATTACAGCACTGTAATACACTTACACATTACAGCACTGTGATACACTTACACATTACAGCGCTGTGATACACTTACGCATTACAGCACTGTAAAACACTTACACATTACAGCACTGATATACTTACACATTACAGCACTGTGATATACTTACACATTACAGCACTGTGATATACTTACACATTACAGCACTGTAATACACTTACACATTACAACACTTATACACTTACACATTACATCACTGTGATACACTTACACATTGCAACACTGTAATACACTTACAGATTACAGCACTGATATACACTTACACATTACAGTACTCTAATACACTTACACATTACAACACTGTAATACACTTACACATTACAACACTGTAATACACTTAAACATTACAGCTCTGTGATATACTTACAGATTACAGCACTGTAATACACTTACACATTACAACACTGTAATACACTTACACATTACAGCACTGTAATACACTCACACATTACAGCACTAATACACTTACACATTACAACACTGTAATAAACTTACACATTACAACACTGTAATACACTTACATATTACAGCACTGTAATACACTTACACATTACAGCACTGATATACACTTACACATTACTGCACTGTGATACACTTACACATTACTGCACTGTGATACACTTGGTCAATTCCACGTCACTCGCGTTACATTTTTTCACCATATTGGTTATATTATACCCCACCTGCCTCCAACAAAGAAAGTATACATGCACACATAATGCATAAAGACAACTTGGGCCCTAAAGTATTCATACAAATTTAAAGTGCTGTAATTGCATTAAAGACTTTTATTTAATTCCAATTTGCGTACTCGTCACTCGCGTTACAGCAAAAAGGACATGGAAATTTTAGCCATAACTTCGTTCTTGAATTAAGCTCAAGCCTTTACACACAGATGACAATTTAGTGGATCTGTTAATACCCTGTAGACCTCTTGAAATAACAATGCAATTAGGAATCCACTAAGTTGTTCCAATGTGTAACAGCTTGCTCGAATAACTTCCATGTCTCGTCACTCGCGTTACGTCACTCGCGTTACCTCTCATTTGAGGATACCAAAGTTTGAATGTTAGTGAACATTAAACACCACAAACCATAAAATTATGTTGTGCCACAAAAACAGATCTCAGATACAGTATAACTGAACAGAACTTTGTACATTTTATGTTCATCTCAGAGAAGGACATGCAATTAACATGCTTAAGGAAGTTCTGGAAATGTGAAAGATGAGCAACTGTTTGAAGGAACTGGACCATCTAACTTTCTAACAATTTGTTCCCGGTGGTAATAAACAGAATCACAGGGTGTAGGTATGGCCCGCTCCTGTACGGATCATCGCGGATATGAAATACTTGACGATACTGAGTATTTCACCAGGGTACACATCTTGGTCATACTTCACCAGACACCAATCCTTCACATGGAGAGTACCAATATCCGAGTCATTTAACGACTCCTGTGACGTCATAGTATTGTCTCAAGTGCAGATTATTTTTCAAGAATCGTCTCCTAGCCACTACATATTATTTTCACACATGCATCTAGTCCCTTTAGTCAATTGGTGCAGTGAAGAGACTCACTTGATGTTGCTTCCAGTGAGCACTTTGAATATTTAATAGTGAGGGTGTAAAACAAATTGTTTTACGGAAGACATTGTTAACATTGTTTACTGCTAACATATTTGAACATGAGATGCCACATTCCAAGACCTAAAAGACCGGTCAGAGCATCAAACTCGATTTCCAGATGAGTCTGGACTTAAAAAGACCTCCTATGATGAACATCGTTTGATAAATAATTAAAAATAATTCCTAAAGGTATTTTTGAAATCGAAAATACAAACCAGAGAATTATGTCAAATAAATAAAACATTTATTTTTTTCAAAAAATAAATTAAGGTACTTGTCATTTTAACAGAAAATTTAAACTATGAGAATAGAGTACTATTAGATTTAAAAAAATGCAAAACTGGAGAAAAGAAAATATAAAATGTATATGTATTTATATTGAGAAAGAGGAATGCAGTTGCAATATCACCCAGATAGTAATACAGATATTATAAATTGGTATAAGTCCTAGTTATTAATTCAATTACAATGCAAATGCATATAAACTCACTAATATCGGTTGGTCAACCATAAAATATAAAATAACAAACAGGTGAAGGAACTGTCAAAATTCCGAAATATGTCCCTTGGTCGAAATGAACTCTGCTAAAATGCTGGCCTATTAACTATCCCTAGTGAATTTTCAGCTATGTTTGCAAATATTCCTAAATAATTCCATGAAATGTAGTTGAGTGAATTATCAGGACTCCAACACTCCAGTTCCAAATGCTATTTCAACTAAGAAATGGTGGACCACACAATTCAAAGTTGGATGGAATTTGAGATGTATTGATAACCAAATAGCAGATGACAGGAAGCACATGCAGTGTGAGCAGGATCACAAGAATTCTGGGTATTTTTCTTTGGCATTTATATACTCACATGTTTAAAGTATTTATATTTCTGTCACACCCTATCCAGCATGTCATGACTTAATAAAAATTGGAATTTGAAAATAGTATCTTCCACCAGATAGCGTCACTCGCGTTACACTCCGTCACTCGCGTTACATTGTCACTCGCGTTACTAGATTTGGCGCTACCACTGGAAGAAGTCACATGGTGTAGGAACTCAAAACTATGGTCATATGTTCATGACAACTGACAGAAGCAGTGATAGAAATAGCTCAATTAAACTTGAAGTTTTTTGTCTAATAAAAGAAAAAGTCGCATTTATCGTCACTCGCGTTACATAACTGTGACTTCATGCAAAATTTACAATGTGTGACAATATTTACAAATACCTGCTGATTTTTTTTTATGATTTTTCAAGACACCATTAACCATTAATGTAAATAAAAAAAGAAATCCTTCATTCTGCAGCTAAACAATGGTAATAAAATCTAACCAATTTTGTGAGATAATTGAAAGCAAAAATAAGAAAATTTGATCCTGGAACTTCATAACACCCCAGGTTGGAAAATTCTGCAGCAATCTTACTGAATTTTTAGATTTTATCTTTACACTGTATCACCATTATAAAACAATCTCATTGTGGCACATTCTCAAGATTTTATTTTTTGGCTTCATGTCCCAAGTAGCATGGAATTGACCACTTACACATTACAACACTGTAATACACTTACACATTACAGCACTGTAATACACTCACACATTACAGCACTAATACACTTACACATTACAACACTGTAATAAACTTACACATTACAACACTGTAATACACTTACATATTACAGCACTGTAATACACTTAACACATTACAGCACTGTAATACAATTACACATTACAACACTGTAATACACTTACACATTACAATGTAATAAACTTACACATTACAACACTGTAATACGCTTATACATTACAGCACTGTAATACACTTACACATTACAACACTGTAATACACTTACACATTACTGCACTGTAATACACTCACACATTACAGCACTAATACACTTACACATTACAACACTAATAAACTTACACATTACAACACTGTAATACACTTACACATTACAGCACTGTAATACACTTACACATTACAGCACTGTAATACACTTACACATTACAGCACTGATATACACTTACACATTACTGCACTGTAATACACTTACACATTACAGCACTGATATACACTTTCACATTACAGCACTGTAATACACTTACACATTACTGCACTGTGATACACTTACACATTACATCACTGTGATATACTTACACATTGCAACACTGTAATACACTTACACATTACAGCACTGATATACACTTACACATTACAGCACTGTAATACCCTTACACATTACAGCACTGATATACACTTACCCATTACTGCACTGTGATACACTTACACATTACATCACTGTAATACATTTACACATTACAGCACTGATATACACTTACACATTACAGCACTGATATACACTTACACATTACAGCACTGTGATACACTTACACATTGCAACACTGTAATACACTTACACATTACAGCACTAATACACTTACACATTACTGCACTGATATACACTTAAACATTACTGCACTGTGATATACTTACACATTACAACACTGTGATATACTTACACATTACATGACTGTGATATACTTACACATTGTAACACTGTAATACACTTCCACATTACAGCACTGATATACACTTACACATTACAGTACTGTAATACACTTACACATTACAGCACTGTAATACATACACATTACAGCACTGTGATACACTTACACATTACAGTACTGTGATACACTTAAACATTACAGCACTGTGATACACTTACGCATTACAGCACTGTGATACACTTACACATTACAATACTGTAATACACTTACACATTACATCACTGTAATATGCTTACACATTACATCACTGTAATACACTTACACATCACAGCATTGTGATACACTTACACATTACAGCACTGATATACACTTACACATTACTGCACTGTGATACACTTACATATCACAACACTGTAATACACTTACACATTACATCACTGTAATACACTTACATATTACAGCATTGTAATACACTACACATTACATCACTGATATACACTTACACATTACAGTACTGTAATACACTTACACATTACAACACTGTAATACACTTACACATTACAACACTGTAATACACTTACACATTACATCACTGTAATACACTTACACATTACATTATTGTAATACACTTACACATTACAGCACTGTAATACACTTACACATTACAGTACTGTAATACACTTACACATTACAGTACTGTAATACACTTACACATTACATTATTATGCCCCCCCTCTAACTAGAGGGGGGCATATAGCGATCGCTTTGTCCGACCGTCTGTCCGTCCGAATTTCTTGTCCGCGTAATATCTCGGTTAATATTTGATGGACAGGATTGAAACTCACATGGAATGTGGCCAGTGGCTCATAGTTGTGCAGCGTCGAGTTTTTTCCGAGTTCCGTTATAATTTTCAAAAGTTATGGCCCTTTTTGTGAAATCTCTGTGAATGGGACTTGTCCGGGCTGGATCTTGGTTAATATTGTGTGGACAATTATGAAATTTGCATGATATGTGGTCAGTGCCCCACGGTTGTGCAGCGTAAAGTTTCTCCGCGTTTCGCATATATTTTCAAGAGTTATGGGCCTTTTTTCTTCAAATCTTTGTGAATTGGGACTTGTCCGGGCTGGATCTCGGTTAATATTGTATGGACAATTATGAAATTTGCAGGATATGTGGTTAGTGCCCTATAGTTGTGCAGCGTGAAGTTTCTTCGCGTTTCGCATATATTTTCAAGAGTTGTGGCCCTTTTTTCTTCAAATCTTTGTGAATTGGGACTTGTCCGGGCTGTATCTCGGGTAAATATTGTATGGACAATTATGAAATTTGCAGCATATGTGGTCAGTGCCCTGTAGTTGTGCAGCGTGAAGTTTCTCCATATTTCGCTTATATTTTCAAGAGTTATGGCCCTTTTTTCATCAAATCTTCATGAATTGGGACTTGTAGGGCTGGATCTTGGTTAATATTGTATGGACAAGTATGAAATTTGCATGATATGTGGTCAGTGACCCATAGGTGTGCAGCATGAAGTTTCTCTGCTTTCGGTTATATTTTCAAGAGTTTGGCCCTTCGTTTATCAAACCTAAGTGAATGGGATATATTTATTTGTCCAGGCTGGATCTCAGTCCATAACCAATTTGGACCAGGAAAATGGCTATATTATATGTTATTCTACATTCCAAAGCAGACAACATAGGTCCTGAAGTATGAAATTGCTCCAAAAAGAGTGAAGTTGGGTGCAAAATTCAAAGTTCACTGATCGCTTCATAATTTCACCACAATATAATCCCAAGGAATGTAGGTCTCATAACACTACTGGACAAACACACCATGAAATACCATGAATGCCCCATTAAAAAGCCATTAAATGCGAAAATTTGATCAATTTGACCATTAATTTTTTGCACTGCCATCAATTGATAATCGGATGATAAATTCAGTGTCCTTAATTGGCCATTAATAATAAATTTCATGGCCGTTAATTTTAAAAGCACCATGTTTAATGCCCATGGAAAGGAGTATAATGGCCATTAATGCATACCGGCTGCTATCTTATAAAATTCATTGCCATGAATATGCAGTAAAAATAATTAATGACTATGAAAAAAGATAATCTGATGGCCATGAATTTCACAGTACAAACATTGATGGCCATGAAAATCTGATGAAGTATGCTTAATGGACATTGATGGCCATGAACATCTGATTAAGTACGATTAATGAACATTGATGGCCATGAACATCTGATTAAGTACGATTAATGAACATTGATGACCATGAAAATCTGATTAAGTATGATTAATGGGCATCAAAACCAATGTCCCAAATAATATATTACTTCCTGGCGTGGGATTAGCCGGAATCAGGAAACAGGGCGTCTCGCCCAGTTACTATCACAGGACAAATAGGCCGGGGTCCAGGGGCCGCCTAGGCCCCAGGGGTCCAGATGCTCTGAGATGCATTCTAGGGCAATTCTGGCCATGTAGATGGCAAATCACTGAGCCTCTTTCTACAGACTTTCAGGTCCTTTTATGCAGTATAAAAATGGAACAAAATCTAAATTTTCAAGGGGAGCTTTTGGTTACTCTTCTCAAAAATGCCAATGCAATGAAGAATAATATTGGAGAGAGTGATCAGTCTTGTATCACTCAGGCTAACCAGAATCCAGTGATCATCTTTTTTTAAAAATTATATTTAACTTTAGGGTTAATAACTTTACAGGGGTCAAAATGTTAGACCAAAAATATCTGCTGACGAGTAAAATCTAAGCTCAGGTCGTCCTCCTGACGATCACAAAAAATTGGCTTTCATAAAACAAACTGTCAATGTGATGAACTGATGAACAGAATTGTTGAAATGTTTGTTCATCTTTCCCGCTGACTGCCGGCCGCTGGCCATGTTTGCCAGTCTTGAGTGGATGCTGGTGTAAAATAGTCCTATGTGAACGACGTTTGTTCCTGCTCCACCAATACTATTACCAAGAGTGATCTCCCTTAGTCTCATAACTTCAGGATATGACAGCATTAGTTCCCTAGGAACAATTTCACCCATGCACTCATACAATCATCTCGGCGCCAAAATTCAAATAGCAGACGGTCAAACCCAAACTCACTGCTGGTGTGCAGACAGTTCCATGCAAATGTTGATTGCATGAGATTACGTATTGTTTTCCTTGCAACTTAAAATCTGTTGACAGGTATGGATATTTGCTCATTTGTTTTAAGTGCCAAGCTTCCAAATTTGATTGTTTTTGCTGAACCCATTTGAAAAGAAATGGGTTTGTAAATTTCTGCTTGCGTAGAACATTACCGCGGGTCCAGTTTCCGTTTTTTCTACAACAACATTTTCGTTGATCATCCAAGATAATAGGAAATGTTTGAGGCTGGCATGATCTTTATAAACATGAAATACTTTTGAAGCTATACGAAATTCATAAGAAGTGATGTATTCATAGAATACAAGAGACTTCTTGATCTTGTTAGCGGTCTACATCGTCGTTGTTGTTGTTGGAATGGCTTCCTGTTTTCACTCAGTCACATTACGATGGGACGGGATTTTTGGCAATATATCGGAGCCAGTTCTTTCAGAGAAGTGAAATTACCCACAGTATCTATATGTAATTTTTGCATTTTTATTCTGAAATTTGAAGGAAATATATCAGAATAAAAACAAATCTCCAATACCTCACATGTTATTTTCATAGCGCCTGCAAGCCCATGCACCGTCATTGTGCTTTGAAAATAACATGCGAGGTATTGGAGATTCTCTTTGATTCTGAACAGTTTTCTCTCAAATATCAGAATAAAAATGCACAAATTACATATAGATACTGTGGGGAATTTCACTTCTCTGAGAAGAAATGGCTCTGATATATTGCTGAAAATCCTGTCGCATCATAATGTGAGACAGTCTGTTACTGCAGGGAGAGAGAGAGAAAAAAACTATACCTCCAGCAAAGATACAATTTCTTCAAATCACTAAATGGTATGGATTATCTAAAACCCAGTTAAAGTTGTGTATAAATTTATCCTGTACATCGGATGCCGTACTGGTTGCTCACAAGACCCCGCTCACAATTATCATTGATTTATTACTGTCGTTTATTTCAAATACTGGTCTTCAAACTTAATTCTCCCAAACAATTTCGCAGAGTACGTGAGAGGAAAATATTACTAATCCAGTGGCAGTCCATATCTGAAATAAATTCTCATTTGTATGTTTAAAAATTTTTACTGCATGCATGCCTTGATGATGATTTGCCCTGCAGGCTATATCAGTTGCATGGTATTGTATTCGGTCATTGTATTCGAAATACATTCCATTAATATTCGAATACAATCATGCAATTTGTCTATCGATCTGAATTGTGGTTCTGCATTGTGGTTCAACCGTTATAAAACCTTCGAATACAAATCTAATACAAATATTTCGGCTCATATACACACAGTCGGAATACAATCGGTGTTCGAAGACATTCCGAATACAATGAGTCCCAAAAGTCCAACATGAGAACAAATCAGAACATTGTATTCGCATTTACATTCTAACCACAAAACTAGCATAAAACTACCACAAAACAATATTATATTCGGAAGACAAATATAATGTATTCGTCTTTGGTAAGGGATGACAGCACTTCTATATTTGCATCATGAATGTTTGATCAACAAAGTATAGAAACGTTTTCTGGGTTTTGGGGGGCTTTAAAATGCCCCTGGGCTGAGGAAACCCATTCCTCACAGAATATTGATGATAATCAAACATGCCAAACACCAGATGAAATTTCCACGCCAGATGAAGTTGATAACAACAACCATTCAAAATCATATGTTGAATTGAGTGGGAGTGATGTACAAATCGACCAGTACCTCAATGAAAGTTTATAGCTTTCAAGGCTCATGGAGACAAAAATAGATCCTCATTCCTGGTTGCATTTTGATAATGAAAGTAACAAAATGTTCTTCGAGTTTTGTCTTGAATTTGACAAGTCAAAGAAGCCATATTGCAACTTACACCTATTGTGATACAACACTATAATCCCAAGAGAAAATGGTCTTGTAAATTATAATATTATGCAGGCATGAGGATGTGTAAGATATTATTCTCAACTGTCTTTTTTTTCCTTTCAAGTTTTCGTTCTGGAAATTGCCTTTTGGCAAGAGTAAATAAAAAATCAAAATTTGAAACACCCAATTAAGATTAAAATTTAAGTTGAAGAGACTTAATTTTTCACGAGGTCATCCAGTTGATGACCTGGAAATCCTGAGCATTTTAACCCCTGTAGATGCATTAGGGGAGACGATGTGTCGGGTATTGCTTTTGCTCATGTGGGTCGTTTCCATGGCAGCCAGACACACCCTCTTTACCTCATATTGTAAGGTTAGTATCCCTAAAGTCCAGGCTGCATATCGCACACTTTTCAATCTTCTGATCTGAACACTGGTAGTTATATGGGGAGTCCTTGTTTTCTTGTACACCACTAA
>JAVTVY010000788.1:0-32741 GCA_036873755.1 Hanleya hanleyi
GGCCACCTGGTAGCCATATTGGATTTCTGAATCAGACCACAAAAGGTATCCTGCACAAGTAGATCCCAAGAGGAACCTGTGTACCAAATTTGAGAAAGATCCATGATGCAGTTCCTGAGAAATCGCGATAACAAAGTTTCATGGGGAAATGGGCCACCGCCTGGTGGCCATATTGGATATTCAAATTGGACTAAAGTACACATGTTGTACAACTAGACCCAAAGGGGAACCAGTGTACCAAATTTGATAAAGATCCATGAAGCAGTTACCGAAAAATAATGAGGACAAGATTTCACTGGCAAATTCAAGATGGCCGGCATGGCAGCCATATTTGAAATCGTATCGACACCGCATGAACACATTCTGGTGTACTCATTGAGGGGAACACGCATGCCAAGTTTCAGCTTAATCGGCCAAGCGGTTTCAGAGAAGAAGATGTTTACGCACGACGGACGACACACGACGGACGACGGACGACAGACAGTCAGGCCATGACATAAGCCCATCGGGCCTTCGGGCCAGATGAGCTAAAAATTAAAAAAAAAAATATGAGTCTGTCATGGATGACAGATGAAAATAGTAGATGGTGGTACCCTTTATATGAAATAAATTATGAAAATTAATGAACATAAAGGAAAAATATTTTTAAAAAATCGATTTGAAGAAAAATTAATTTTACTAGTTTTTCCAAATTATTGAAAATATATGTATTCATCTGCCATCAAATATCCCACAAACCAGGCAATTGTAGAAAACACTGAAAGTGGGTGGAACGCGGTCTGCTATGAAAGATGTTCAAGGTTTCACCTTTGGCTCAAAAGGAAACCTTGATGTTGTGAAGATGGGGGTTTCCAAGAAAGACTTTGGACACAGACCCTCCATTCCAGTCAGTAGCAGAATTTTAAAAGGATAGTCAGGTAACAAGAGGCTCTTTCCAATACGCACACCATCGCATTTGCTTATGCGGTGTAAATATCCATATGATCGAAGCTTGAAAAGGAATTGGGGGGGGGGGGAGTATGCTTACGCAATGTGTAGAGCTCGAATCACAGTTGAGAACCATAGACCTCCTTCTAGCTCCTAGTATTCATGATAAATGCCTGATGAAGATATTGGATCTTGAAACGATATAAACTGTATGTTGAAAGTCTTCATCATTCCATGTAAGGTGAGATCAAAGTGGAAGAGGTATGTGAAAGAGAAGCTGTGATCCCAATATATCATCAGAGTTCCCAACTCACTGCAAATGATAACAACATTGTAACAAATAACATAATATAATCAGCAGCTACATGTATCTAAATAATTTAGAATGATTCAACATGTTCAATAACTCAACTGAATCAGGTATTCTCATTTGGATCATTCAGTCAGTTATAAACATTATATGTGATACATTTTCTATCTATGAGATATCAAAGTACCATATAACAGAGCATTATTACATACCAAAATATATATTAAGGGGTTTCATTGCCTCTCATTTACTGGAACTCACGCGATATATTATTATATCCAACAACATTGACATTTATAGACAAATGAGCATTCATATCAACTGAAAACATGAACTGTGCAAAGCACTGAGAACCACTCGGCCTTGGGTGTATTTAAATGATGTTATGTTTAGAAAATTGGTGACAAAAAGTAAAATCAAACAGTTGATCATTGATGATGTATGTGTGATCCAAGTTTGAGGCTCCTAGTCCTAGGCATAATCATTCCTTAGATACTGCAGTAACAAGAAAACAGATAGACAGACGTACATACATTATGACAATACCCCAAAGCCAATTTTAACAGTAGTTCATGACCAGCAAGGGCGTTGTTGGGTGGGGGGGGGGGGGGCTCGTTGAGTGCAAACGAGCAAGCGGAGCCTATATATTATTTTCCTAGGATGGAGAACACAGTACTGGGCTCTCTAATAAGTGAACATAGGAAATGATCCCCTCTCAAGATATCCTGGTGACATCCCATGATCATTCAGGACGAATTCAAACTGGTTTCTAATGTCATCCCATCCATCGGTCTGTCAACCATGAGATGACAGTAGAAAAAGTTCAAATTCTTCTGCAATATCATACATTTCAAATTACAATGACACTCTACATGATACAAATGCATGATGGTTAAATTTATATGAACACATGACAAATTCCCAGGTTTATCACTCTATGGATTTAAGCTTTTGGAATTTGTTGCTTTTTCTTGTTCTTGTGTTGCTTATATCACCTTACCTACTTTAAGGTCATTTGACAATATGCAATAGCAAGTTCTGTCTGTCTGTTTTGTCTGTGCAATATCTCTACTTCCAAGTTATGAACTGCTACCAAACTTGGAATATACTTTATCCATGGGATAAGGGAGAATCATATTATGAGATCAAAGGTCAAGGTGATTGTGGCCCAAAAATCTAAAAATCATCATGAATTCTTTATGTCCAGGCCAGAACTTCTGGCAGTTCAGGGTTGTGGATTGTGTGGCCTCGTGGGTCTCCCGAGGTTCAACCTGGGGTGTCATTGTTCAGACTCCAGGTCATGGTGAGATTAGGCTTCAGCTCCTCAGAGGGCTTGTCGTAAGAGGCGACCTGGAGTGTCCTGGTATGAAAAGGAACAGGACCCTACCCACGTGGTTTCTGGGTGTGAAAAGGAATAGGAATCAAACCTTGTGATTTGACTGAAACAGTGTTGAAAGAGACGTTAAATCATACTCACTTACTCAATTTGAAATGTAGTTAAACTCCTGGCAAAGAAGCTTCTGGTTTTACTGACTGTCCATCCGTCTGTTTGTCCATCTGTTAACCTGTGCTAGTTTTTGTTCTCTGTGCATTATCTTCAGTTTCTAGTCATGGATTGGTACCAAACTTTGGTTATACCCATGGTGCAAAAGGAACCATATTCATTTTGAGGTCAAAAGGTCAAGGTCATTGGCTAAAATCATTGAAAAATGTTATGCCTATGCTACAGCTCAGTGTATACGTCAAACTTATGATCAAGAAGAAGCCTATTGAAACTAGGTCAAGAAGTCATGTAAAGGTCAAGGTCACTGCACATTTCTGTCTTGGATGCAAGTTCATGTTCAGTCCTCTATCAGTTAAATAACAAGTGTGAGAGTGAATCACTTCTTTACCAATATCATCAGATCCTTAGGCTCCTTTGTACACATTAATAGTCTGCTTGGAATCCATCCATGTAGTTTGTCAGCAACAGCGGACCTATGAAACAAAATAAAAAAATTCATACAACCATCGTGAACAGAAACAAAGCCTATACATAAGAATGCCCTTAAGAGAACAATGTACTGGCCTCGACTGTAGTAGATGGAGAGGGTCAAGTTGTTGTGCCCAATAAAAAATTTGGCCTTTATGTTACATGAATAAAGACATTTTGAAGTTTTTGAATTGAAGTACCTATTTGAAAACATAGCGCGATAGCCAATGTCCACTGCAGCATTGTTCCTGCTAAAGGAGAATTGCAAAAGTATTTTTTTATATTGGTTGAATAATGATAAAAATATCAGTGAATCTACTTTGTTTGGTTTAAATTGAAGTACATGTAGTTTGTCTTGTAGAAGAAGCTTTTAAAAAGTTGGTACCTCAAGCCCAGCTGAAATCTGATTTGCAAAACATCATTGCCTATATTTCCTTCATTGTGACATCACATCACATGAAACCAGGCAGCATCCTGAAGTCTGAACATTTACAAACAAGCATTGACGTCCAGCCAGGTGGTCTGATGCGACTTCTCAACTCGGCATCAAACAATGGCAGACAAGTGATACAGATTTCATTTCTGAAATCAGCTGAGCTTGAGATACCAAGTTTGGAGCTCAGTTTTCTCAAGCTACTAGGAGACTTAATATTTCATTTAAACGAAATGAAGTAGATAGGCTGATAAATTAACTAATCCATGAAGAATATGAATAGGAAAATATGAAATATATCTGTTGCAAGAGAACATTCAATGAGCATATAATACATTAAACATAGTTGATGTCCATACTCACAGAGACAATGGCGGCAATCTTTCACAACAGAACTACCTTGGTCAGCATGTAGTCGGTCAGATGATGTGTCTAATTCCTACTGGAAGTCACCTAGGCTGTTGCAAACAGATACCATCTTGATGGGGAAGTTCTTACAACATACCTACTATTCCTTCATAACTCTGAAACAAAAAGTGAAAACACATGAAATGCTCTGCTTAAACTGACAGAGGGTTATGGAGCTTCAGCCGCATAAAGCTTGATAAAGTCGTCAATTCAAAATGACAGTCACATGCATGACAAGTTCTCAGAAATTTGCGTTTTCCAAAATTTCAGAATTTTTGTCTCGATGTTTATGAAACTATATGTATAATTTCCCCAAAAATAAGGATGTCCCAGAATGCTGCATTCGAGAGGAAATGCCAGTTCGAGCCCCCCCCCCCAATCCGTTACTCATTGCATTGTGAAACTTATCCAGAATGATTCAATCTTCACCTGAAACTACTCTCACACCATCCATGATCCATGTACTCTTATAACAGTCACATTTCTAGTACTAGATATTAATAATCCACTGTTTATCACAAGGAGACTATAGTATTATGGTATAGCGTGTTACTGTATGCGTCGCGCGTTAAACTTGACCACACACATAACCAAATACCTCACTTGCAATAAGTCCGGAAGATCCAGTCTGGAGCTGTGTACATCAATGACATATGTAAATAAACAAAGGCTTTAATATTTGAGGTCCCTGTGTCCAAAAGTAGTGTGTTAGTGGATTCTGAATTTCTCTCAAAGTGTATGCATCCATGCAACACTTAAATCCCAGACTTGACCATAAACACTATATTCATAAAGAGCTCTGTTCAAAACTGTTCACCTTGTTTTGTGTAGCCAGCATGACTGGTGGAAAAAGAAAATTCCGGCCATGTCTGTCAGATCTGGGCCAGGAAAGAGAGGAAATTCCGTTAAATAGCTCATGGCCCTAGAGATTTTTGCGTTTCATTTTGTTTAGTTCACTTAAGTTGGTGGTTATCATTCCGGTTTTCATTCCATTTATCTCTTTCTTTTTGTTTAGTTTGCAATTCGTTTGAGTTTACATGTAGTTAGTGGGTTGGTTGTTGTTTTTTGTTTCCTTATCTTTCCTAATTATTTCAGTTATTAGTTTGTTGGCGTTTTAGTAATCAATTTGGTAACAGGATTTTGGTTATCTCTTAATTTGAATTTGTTTAGGTTATAGTTAGGTTTAGGTTAATGCACCGTTTAATGGAATTCCCTCTATTATTAGCCAAAATTTGGCTGTTTGGTTGGCTGTTTTTCTTAAAATGAGCTGAGGTGACCTGTGCACTTCCCGCATGTACACATCTCTGCCATGTTAAATCTAAACAGATTTAGGGCAACACCATGTGAACTTCTGCACACACTGGACTGATTTTTAAATGAAGCTGGAACAAATCTCATTTTTCAACCAATCAGATCAACTTAGTCACTGGCTACACATTAAATAGGGCAATGGATCAGTTTTCCACATTGAAGCTCTTACAATATTGTGTTTAATGAGAGAGAAACTCCATCACCACAACTTTTCTAATTCTGGTTTAAGGGAGATTTATATGGTACCCGAAAAGCTCATTAATCACATTTTTCGACCCCTTGTCAGTTTTTTGGCGATTTCTTACAAACAGCTTAGAGTTCAAGGTCACAAAGCTTCTCCGAATTGTCAATCTCGACACAAGGAAGATATTGAAATTGAAATAAGGAAAACGAGAGGGAGGGAAAAAAAACAAATCACATTTAGGCCCACATTCATTTGTACATAATTTTAATCAGAAATCGATCGGGCTTAACCCAGTTATATGTAAGTATAGCAACTTCAAATGGATTGAAGCATCAAAATGATCTACAACTTGTTGTACAATACAACCGGAGTGATATTAGCCCAACTATAGAAAGATATTATCCCAATATACAGATATAAATTAAGGGATATGGCATGAAAAATTATATTGAACATAATTTGGTTAATATTTTTACCTGTCAATGCCTGTAGGTACTACATGGGGAAAATAGTGATCCAGTGCTATTGTTTGACACTTTGACCCTGTATTTGGGGTTCTTATACTTAACTGGAATAAGCCTGTTTGACATTCCCACTGACAAAAATTATGTACAAAGTAAACGTAAATATGATTTTTTTCTCTCAATATTTTCCTCGTGTCGAGATTGACACATAGGTGAATTTTCTAAGATATTGGCAATAAATCGCCAAAAGACTGGCAATGAATCGAAAAATTTGATTGATCAGATTTTTCGGGTATAAATCCCCCTTTACATGCTTAAGATGAGGTGAAATTCTGTTAGGCCACTGATAATTAATGGTTCCTTTCTCGTAACCAGCCCTCACCTATATTTTGATGGCAACTTATTAAAATCCATGAGGGATTTACATTTTGATGAGTGAGACTTGCTAATTTTCTTCATATTTGTGTACCATTGGTTTGCAAGTTAATAATTAATAACTAATAATCATCGCACTCAATATGTGTATTTTTACAAGCAAGGTTACGAGAAACAAACAATTAATTAACACTGGCCATGGGTTTCTCTGTAAAATTACTCTGTACTGACGATGGTTTGAAGGAATAAACTGAAAGATTGAGTCACAATGAATTGCTTATCATTCTTCGAAGTGCTTACGGTAATTCCCCTAATAATTCGATCACCGGAAGTGCAGCAAAAATGGCTTATATCTGGAAATATTCTTTGTGGCACCAGCTACAGAGTGTCACACTTTATCTTTCTATGGCTTTTCTTCAATATGAAATAAGAATGGGAATGCTGCTTTTTCTCAGTGTTTGAATAATAGAGTTGAAAAGTCCACTTCCTGTGATTGAATTATTAGGGGAATTACGGTACCCTGCTTTATTGTGAAATTCCCTCTCACTTTTTAAATTATCAGTGCCAGGAGATCTCCAGGACATAGCGTATATCTCTCTGATTTTCAAATGAGAAAGGCCTGAAAATGAAACCTCTGCACTTACTCAAACTGCTGATTTAATTTCTGCAGCATCGTTGATAGCAGACAGCAATTCTCCAGCACTCACACAGTTTGGGTGGGAATATCAGCTGAAATACTTCTCTGATCATGGAGAAATGATGGAATGTCAATCTAAAATATAGCTGCACAGAGATGAGTGAAATTCCAAACAATGGATCTGAAATACAAATAAATAGAGGTTATGCAAAAAAATTGAATGATCTACCACTCTTGAGACATCAAGTGCCACTAAGATTCCCCTTTAATTCTTAGAAAATAGCTTTGCCCCGGTGAACTGACAGGTGCATTGACGCGAGACTCTGACCCCCCATGTTAATTTGTATTTCGTATTCTTCTGCCTGTATCTACAGCATGGGACTGAGTTCTGGACTGGGGCGAAAATATTCCAGTTATCACGGATTTCTAGGCCCTGGTCTAGGCCCTGGTCTCATCTCCCGGATACTGAGTGACTCTGGAGTAACAGAGTCTCCATTCCATATTTCATCAAATTACCAAGGACTAATGTTAATAGAGTTTATAAACAGCCTTTGGAAACTGTTTAGCCAATTCAAATCAAAACTGTGGAGAATTTTTCTCAGTTTGTATTTTTATATGTGGCATCAAGAGTCCAGCTTTCAACCAATAGGCATAGTGGGGAATCACCAGTACAGCACAATGATTGGATAATGCATATTTAAAAAGCTTTAAGGACCTGTAGCGGCCAAGAGGCGATTATCTGCAGGGTTAACGAGCAGGGAAACCAGGAGTGTATCGGGGACATAGGTCTTTGGGTTATGGACATGGTTATTTTTTGATGGACGACAGATGAATGATGAACCAGACGTTTATAATTATTAACATATGTTTGACCCGGACTAATATTCAGATCATCAAATACAGAACCGTCTTTTGTACGGTACATAAAGAATATATCTGCATTAACATGGGAGTTATTGGACTCACTCAGCATAATTTTTAGCACAGGTTTTGGAGGTTTCAGATCATTTTTCTGTCACCTTGGGAAAATAAAAAAAAATGGTAATCATTTTGCTGTCACCTTGGGAAAAAAAAATTCCATATGGTAATGGTATCCCATTCCCGTTCTGAAATACAGTTATTAATTTTTGGGCTTTCTGTAAGTTCAAGATTCCACCTACCTCCCCCCCCCCTAATTCCAGTACACATCACCAAAACACTTACTTAGTGCTAATGTAAGCATTCCATCTTTCCCTTCCATCTACTCAATTATAATTACCTGCCACAGTCCATTTTAAATCAAAATCAATTCTTTAAATTAATGAAATACTTCGCTCGTTCACCTGTTCCATGACGATTTGACGTCCATGGCATGACGTCGGCAGCCTGGCAGATCAAAAATTTTCTGTTTCCTTTTCCTTCATTTTCCATGTTGTTGTTTTTTCCTGTTTCTGTTCTCTTTGACTGATTAATAGCAGGCCTGTCTCATTGTCGACTGTTGTCGCTGCACAGCAAAAAGACGCACAAGCTCCAAGACGACTGCTGACTCGCCAGCTGTTACTCGTTGAATATGATGTTGTTGTTGTTGTTTTGGATGAATTCGAACAGTGATGAACGCGCCACGAGGAGCGGACTAACTGAACCTCCGTACGTAAAAGAGTTCTACGCAGTGCCGGCGTTTCAAAAACTATTTGCTTGTGTCCGCGCCGGTACCGTTCGTGCACCATTCGTGTCCGTAGTGGTGTGTCCATCGTCGGAAACATTGAATAAATCTCCAAGCAGGTACAATAACTGACATTTATAACACAACGGACAGGAGACTGAATACTTTATGTACCCTGAAATACAGAAGAGTTACATGTTTACACAGACGGTAAACATGCGCCTGTGTACCGGAGCGGTACACACGATTGTCAAACGAATGGTGACGATCGGCACGGTAAACATTGTGACCATTGGAATGGTCACGAGTGGTGACGATATGCTCGTCACCATTCTGAACCCGGTCGTCACCATTCCGGACCATTCCAATGGTCACACTGTTTACCGTGCCGATCGGCACCGCCGCGGGGGGAATTTACGTGTGTATATTGCATGAACACAGGGGAGAAATGAATACCTTTAAATAACACAAGCATGCAATGGACCCGGTACTTTAACTCGTACGGAAGTTTCTTTTTCAAAGAACGAATTAGGGTATATACAATTGAACATTTAGGTTAACACATGCAAATTATCAGGCAAATTAACACAGGAGTTTGGCAGCTTGTTACATGCATTCCCTTTATATTAGTTAATCCTGCCAAATGACAAGGCGATACGTATGTAATTATACATGCTGGACAGATCAGACATGCATTTTGTGTAACACGACGTTAAGTTAGCTATCGGTCCTTGAGAGAAATACATATAGACACGAGCTTGAAATGAACATATCGTGGCGGTCACGTTTCGACACATAAACAATAACAAACAGCTCATAGTCATATTTGTCACAAGGAGCGAGTACCTAGCATATATATCACCAGGTACCTTGTATTAGGTACATATACCAGGTACACTGATTTTTGGTATATAACCTGCAGTTTATATATGAATTTACTTCGGCATGTTTTAGATAAAAGAAAGTGGTTTTCTAGCTAGATACGCTGAACATCAGTCTTGTAAGGAATACCAATACCATATGATCATATTAATGCGAAAACTTAAATAGCATGCAATCTTATTAGTGCGGAAACCTAACTGGCATGCATATCAAATTTATATGACAGAGCTGACCATTACTCGCACGAGGTAAAGAGTTCTGGCAGGGAAATCGACACCGGCCTGAAATGAACGAAAGTTCTTCCAGGTCAGAGGAAAGGACTAACTGGGACACAAATAGCATTTAGGACATTAAATCCAGAATATGACATTGAAATACATGTACCGGTATATCCCAATTGTGATATTTTGACCGATTTTCTTACTACACGGCAATGGCATATGTTGGCATCTAAGCTACAAAAGCAATTTAGATTGTATTTCACAAAACTGCCAATGCGATTGTGTAATTTTGCTGACATTCTCTCTCAGAAATTATTGCAGTTACGTGCTTTATTTTCACGTGTTGTGTTGTTGCAGAATACAACCCATCGCCCCCTAATCT
Source organism: Hanleya hanleyi (assembly GCA_036873755.1). Taxonomy (NCBI): domain Eukaryota; kingdom Metazoa; phylum Mollusca; class Polyplacophora; order Lepidopleurida; family Hanleyidae; genus Hanleya; species Hanleya hanleyi. The sequence goes on from JAVTVY010000788.1 coordinate 10,149, forward strand.
TGTATGTCTTTTACGAGCAGAATAACTGGCAAAATATGCCAGTTTGTAAACAGGGAAGTATGAAAACAATATCTAAAGTGGGATATTTTATCCCAATTAGGATATATATCCCAGTCAGTCCTTCTCTCCGACCTGGCTACTGACTGGTATATGGAGAAATATTGAAATAGCAGCTAAGGCGTATTAACTTGTACCCGGCATGGAATTGAAACATACGGTACGCCATTACAACATTACGCGGACAAGAAACGAACAACCAAGAGAAAAACCTATTACATGGTATGAAACTGACACCGACCTGAAATCAAGAAATACGGTGAGTCGTCGTAACAATGCATATAGTAATGTTGTATAATGTTCGATTTTATGTTATATAATTTGTTCTGGGATATCAGGGTCAGTATTTCACCATGTAACCAGTTATTCTCGAATAAATGTATTTATTTTGAACTGATTTTTATTCACTGTCCGTTAGTACTCATTGAGATAGTCAATGCCTCTAGGACTACTCTGGGAGAGCCGGAGCCCCCCTCTACCACGAGGGTTCAGAGGCCGCCTGGCCCTTCTTCCCCGACGTTCCCCTCCCGATGTAACGAGCGGAGCTATTTTGTCAATGTCTCCAAATGTCTTGACTTGTTGAATTTCACCGTTGTGGGGTTTAACTAGAATTTTCCTATTGGTTGACCAGGCTTCTACCCCGTCCCGCGATATGGCATTCATCAATAGTCTTCGCGTATCACCACTTTCGTTCCTTTTAAGGCCCTCCTTTTGCGATCGCTTCCAGTTTGTGCTTTCTCCTCACAAACTTGACAATAATTGGTCTGGGTATTTCGGGTATTTTTCGTCCAACCCTGTGAGCCATGTCTATGTCATCTGTTCTAACCCCCATTTTGAGTTTGTCGTTCAGAATCTGTTTTACCTTCTCAGCACAGTCATTCCATGTTTCTCCCTTTTCCTCACCTCCTATACCCCAAACCCGTATGCTAGCCCTCCTGGTGTACTGTTTCGGCAACCCTCTCTCCTAAGTCCTCTGTGGTGTCACAAACGTTTGCAAGTTTCGTCCTTAAGTTTTCATTTTCTTTTCTCAGTCCAAATACTTCACCCTCGAGCGCCTCAATCTTTCTCTCAAGACTTTTTGTTATTTTATCTCGCATGTTCTCCATTGCACGCTCCATATCTTTTACGGAAACGAAATCCCCTCTTATTTGTGTAAGTTCATCTTTCGTCACCATTTCAGACTTCAATTCAGTTATTGCCTTCGTGATGTTTTTCAAGCTTTTTTCTACATTAAAATCCTCAGATTTTGAAAGGTCAGATACCGAGGGGGTAGCATTTTCTTTGTTGTCTTCTTTGAACTTTTTTCTGTCCTGTTTGTTTGGTTTGGGGAGAGGTTTTGGCTTAGGCGTACCGGCGTCGAATGACGCATCGGAAGAAGAAACTGAGTCGATAGGCTGTTTTCGTTTGTGTTCTGCGTCTTGTGTCTTTGACATGATGTTTACGTGTACTGCAAATAACTAAGAAGGTGTCTATATGTCCTGTACTTATTGTCCGCTCTGTTCAGATACTGGTATATAGCAAATGTAATAGTTCAACTCATGCTATACTCACATTCATTGTTTCTTGTATGTGTCGTTGTTGCACTTGCACGGGATTTTCCGGTGCTCGAAATCGGGTGGGGCCTTGACCTGAGTCAGTAATCCATATTTTGTCTCACATCGTACCGAAAAACACAGAAAGCAGCGTAATATATATCCTGGTTGATAAGTACACTTTATCAAATCAATAATCCCATATTCACCGGTCACAACTCGTATGAAATCCCAAAGAAATATTTCTTCACGGGAGCTTTTTCAAAACCGGTCCGCCACCTTGGACATGCGCACTCTGTACCAATGTTTTGTCAATATTAACATTTAATCTCCACTTGTCACAATATCTCATGAAAATATCCAGAATGATTCTTCAGTCTCTGCCAATAGTACTGTATCATCTGAATATAAAAGTATAAACAGTTTTACATAAAGATTGATCTTCCAGCCTGTCAGATTCATATGCCAAACAACCAGCGTTGTTTTCTGCCGTAAAAGCTTAGGTCATCCAGATAAATGGAAAATAAGAACGGCGAGAGATTTTTTCCTTATCTTACACCCAAGTTACAGAACTTTTTTCTCTCGTCACCAATCGAGACATGGTTCAATACTACTGTACATATTTTTGGTTATGTTTCCCCTTGATGTTACTATGATATACACTAAAATTACACCTTTTAGATTTCAAATTTCAAATTGATATTCTTTTTCAATAGAAGGAAGATCTAATGTGGAATATTGAAACTCGGTAACAAGAAAATGTCCGTTTTCTCCAGTCAGGATCCCTCCTTATCCTTAAGGACACTGAGCCCTCCTCCAGGCAATTTTACACAACCTCTTAAATTTATCTTTATGCAGCCACAACTACACCTCATAGCTATAGCAATGTATATATTCCTTGAAAGACTATTTCACGAGGATTGCAAATATATAAATTTGTTTGCTGTAGACATATTTGTTGTAAAGATACTTGGATTTTAACCAAAATTCATTCTTAAAATGAGCCTTCCTTTTAAAATGATTATTTCCAATAAAGTATTTCACTTATCGTGGCATACATAATCATTTCCGGTAGAAGACAACTCCAACAGGAATTCCGTGTCTCCAGTTTTTAAAGTTTTAGTCTAGTTTTCATTCTATTGACTGTTAATGGAAAATTTCTTCATAAAATCGAGTAACTCCCAGTGTTAAACTTCTAAGCTGAATTAAAAACAAACTATTATAAGTATCGAAATAACGGTTACGGGGTATATAGTGCATCAAACAATCACATCAAATTTCAGGTCTCTAGGATAAATACTTTTCGAGAAATAAACCATGTCCATGTAAATTAGGTGAAAAGAAAAGAATAACAGAAATCGATTGAGAAGGCAAAAGGCGCATAGGTAGTCTCGATATTTGCAATTGACGCTCTAATTTTATACTTAAACATTTTTTTTTCAAATGAGCATCAAAGTATTGAAAGATAATGATATCTAACATTATAGTTGGGTATATTTCCAAAACACTGTTTTGAATCAGATTTTAACGTACCGAAAACGACTGTAACTTGTTCGACAAGCTGGTTTCACACCTTTACGGTCGCCGCTCGACGGACTTTCTGAGTATAGACGTATAGACGTCACAGCCCTTTTGCTCATAAATAGCTTCCTCAATACACACTGATCACATGAAGTAATTCATTTTTGACAGTGCGAGTCGAAGCATTTTGTGTCAGCGTTATTCGGTTACAAAATTATAAGCGAATATCCGGAAATCGAAAATTACAACTGGGCAAAATATCTTAGAAGTATAACTATAATCTGTGTCCGTTAGCTCCACAAATAATAATTAACACTAAAGTTTTGATTATAATTAACGCCATTTACAGACTTTCTACAATCCAAGAACGTTTTACCTCAGCTGACAGTGCGAGTTCTTTAGTTGTTTGAAATGTATTGGGGATGTATTGAAATACTATACTGAACTGGGTCAGCCCCAAAAAAAAGATTAGAGGTTTTACACTACCCGAATCAGAAAGATTGTTATATAATTTGTCTAAAAGACACTTTACAAAAAAACTAAAGCCATTTTTTAGATCTCAGTTGGGCTTCCAGTTAGAATTTAACTCATATTTGGCAAACTCAAAAGGCGTTTTTATTCTTTGTAACAATAAATTTGAATACAAAATAAAGCGGACAAAAATGGACAACGACGTAAACTTCTTAGCATTAGATCTTACAATTGAAGATCTCCCTGTCACACTATGGATCAAATAAAGAGGAACCAGACTTCTTGAATAAAATTACACAAATTATAGAGAAATTGGATAACTATGTAATTTTTATATGCGGAGACTTCAACCTGGTACAGATATCAGAGTTTGATACGAACAACTACCTACACACTTGAGTTCTTGAAAACAAGGATGAAATTGGACTCGTGGATCCATTTAGGAAGCTCGGTAAAGTTAGCAACCGGTTCATTATTCACTTTCAGCCGTGGATTCGCGCGAATAGGCGGCCGTGGATTCGCGAATGTGCGGCCGTCGATTCGACCGTTTTTGCCACACTGAATATGCGGCCACGTATTCGGACTAAAAAAAGCGAATACACGGCCGTCGATTCGTCAGAATATGCCAGTGAGTCATAACCACCGATTATCCAAAAACCTCACAGTTAATATACATGTACCTGAAAATCATCGAAAATGCACAATGCGATTATAGTAATACTCCATACATACTTTTGGAAAGAAAGATAAAAGATCCGTTCCGTAGTATTGAATAAACTATCAGTTACCACCATACCGATTAGTTCATACAGTCAATAAGGTTACTGATTAGGCCTACCACTTAACCCTATCTGGCCTGGGCCATTTGGGGTGTATCGCAGCCTGCGGGGGGGGCGGAAAAAGTGCCCCACTATATATTTTCTCTACCGCTAAGGCTAGAGCGCTGAAACTTACCACACAGTATCTTGGGTTCAAGCTCTACCGCAAAATGCAAAAAAAAATCCAACATGGCCGCCATGATGACGTCACAGTCACGTAATGTTCTCGGAAGCCATTTTTCGGCCTTTTGGGGTCGATTTTTCGAAATTTTCAATTTTCACACGTTTCTCTCGAAAAAAATCTAATAAAATAGGAAATAATTAGTTTTGCATAAATAAAATACTTTTAAGGCCTTTTAGGCAAAGAAAATGTCAGGAAATGGGGCGAAAAGAGTAAAAAACACTACTTTCGCGGATACCACATGGCCGCCATTTTGAATTTACCCATTATCCCCTGCCCAGGGGTTATTGAAAATAGGCTCAAAAGGACCCCAATAACACAAGCTTAAAAGTCACGAAGTTTCAGCCTCCTCGGTTTTGTCGTTTCGGAGCAGCAGAGAAAAGTTCATTAGGGGGGCACTTTCCGCCCCCCCCCCCGGTCAGGTAGGGTTAACTACTATTTAAGTACCACTTAACAATCAGTTTTACCTGGCAACAGAATAATTCTACCCTACACAATCAGTATTAATAGGCGAAATGCTTAACCCTATCTGGCCTGGGCGTTTAGGGTGTTGTCCATGCCTGGTGGCGGGATGGGGAGGGGCATTCCGCCCTCCCTAAATGTTCCTCTTACCGCTTGGGCTAGGGCGGAGAAACTAACCACATGCTCTTGGGTAAAGCCCAATCAGAAGCTGTAAAAATGGACGCATTTTTAACATCACAATCACGTCAGTTTGAAAAGATACATTTTCTTTGGTCCACTTTTTTCATCAGATGTTTACATGACACACTTTTATAACTTTCCGTCAGATGTTTTCTTCGCAAAAACGAAATGAGAAATTTATAAATAATAATCTCACGTGAAATGAAATAGTTATTCCCACTTTTTCTCGCAGAATTGTATAAATTTTGTAGAAAAATGACGAAAACATCATTTCCTGGTATACCACATGGCCGCCATAGAATTAACCCAAATAGGCTCAAAATGACCACAATATCATAAGCTTCAAAGTACGACAGCTTTCAAGGTGTTGTCTCTCCACATACAGAATATAAAGTTTACCGGGGAATGCCCCCACAATCATCCGGCCTAGCAGGTTACCGCCTAACACTCAACATTCAGCTTTGTCCGGCAACCGATTGAACATATTCAACATAGCCTGTTTTAGGACACTAAATTGGTCAAAATAGTACAGGAGAGCTCATTTACGGGGGCATCGTACACTGTCTTCGAAATCGGTTGCCACCCTGCTGGAGGCTTTATGCAGTCAAGCAGGTTACCCACTACCACTTAACATTCAGCTTTGCCCGGCAACCGATTAAACATAGCCCCCACACCCCGTTTTGCAAGGTGAAATTCGTCAAAATAATACATTGAACATCAATTACGGGGGCATCGTAGACGGTCTTCGAAATCGGTTGCCACCCTGTCGAATTATTCATGCAGTCAATCAGGTTACCGACTACCACTTAACGTTCAGCTTTGCCCGGCAACCCATTAAACATAGCCCACACACCTCGTTTTAGAACACGAATTGTGTCAAAATAGTACATGGAAGGTCATTTACGGGGGCATCGTACACGGTCTTAGAAATCGGTTGCCACCTTTTTGAAGTATTCATGCAGTCAAGCACGTTACCGACTACCACTTAACATTAAGTTTTGCCCGGCTACCGATTAAACATAGCCGACACACTCCGTTTTAAAAAGGAAATTTGTCAAAATAGTAATGGAATCTCATTTACGGGGGCATCGTAGACGGTCTTCGAAATCGGTTGCCACCTTTTTGAAGGATTCATGCAGTCAAGCACGTTACCGACTACCACTTAACATTAAGTTTTGCCGGGCTACCGATTAAACATAGCCGACACAGTCCGTTTAAAAAAACGAAATTTGTCAAAATAGTAATGGAACCTCATTTACGGGGGCATCGTACACGGTCTTAGATATCGGTTGCCACCTTTTTGAAGGATTCATGCAGTCAAGCACGTTACCCACTACCACTTAACATTAAGTTTTGCCCGGCTACCCATTAAACATAGCCCATCACAAATCCCACGTTTTTCAGCAAGACGACCCAATAGTTTTAGTCAAAATAGTACATGGAAGGTCATTTACGGGGCATCGTAGACGGTCTTAGAAATCGGTTGCCACCTTTTTGAAGGATTCATGCAGTCAAGCACTTTACGGACTACCACTTAACATTAAGTTTTGCCCGGCTACCCATTAAACATGGCCGACACAGTCCGTTTTAAAAAACGAAATTTGTCAAAATAGTAATGGAATCTCATTTAAGGGGGCATCGTAGACGGTCTTCGAAATCGGTTGCCACCCTGTCGAAGGATTCATGCAGTCAATCAGGTTACCGACTACCACTTAACATTAAGTTTTGCCCGGCTACCGATTAAACATAGCCGAAACCCGGCGAAATAAAATAGTACATGGAAGATCATTTACGGGGCATCGTAGACGGTCTTAGAAATCGGTTGCCACCTTTTTGAAGGATTCATGCAGTCAAGCACGTTACCGACTACCACTTAACATTAAGTTTTGCCCGGCTACCCATTAAACATGGCCGACACAGTCCGTTTTAAAAAACGAAATTTGTCAAAATAGTAATGGAATCTCATTAAGGGGGCATCGTAGACGGTCTTCGAAATCGGTTGCCACCCTGTCGAAGGATTCATGCAGTCAATCAGGTTACCGACTACCACTTAACATTAAGTTTTGCCCGGCTACCGATTAAACATAGCCGTTTTAAAAAACGAAATTTGTCAAAATAGTAATGGAATCTCATTTACGGGGGCATCGTAGACGGTCTTCGAAATCGGTTGCCACTAAGGATTCATGCAGTCAAGCAGTTACCGACTACCACTTAACATTAAGTTTTGCCCGGCTACCGATTAAACATAGCCGACACAGTCCGTTTTAAAAAACGAAATTTGTCAAAATAGTAATGGAAATCATTTACGGGGGCATCGTAGACGGTCTTCGAAATCGGTTGCCACCCTGTCGAAGGATTCATGCAGTCAATCAGGTTACCGACTACCACTTAACATTAAACCGATTAAACATAGCCCACACACCCCGTTTTAGCGAAATGTGTCAAAATAGTAATGGAATCTCATTTACGGGGGCATCGTAGACGGTCTTAGAAATCGGTTGCCACCTAAGGATTCATGCAGTCAATCACCGACTACCACTTAACATTAAGTTTTGCCCGGCTACCGATTAAACATAGCCGACACAGTCCGTTTTAAAAAACGAAATTTGTCAAAATAGTAATGGAATCTCATTTGCGGGGCATCGTAGACGGTCTTCAAAATCGGTTGCCACCTTTTTGAAGGATTCATGCAGTCAATCAGGTTACCGACTACCACTTAACATTAAGTTTTGCCCGGCTACCGATTAAACATAGCCGACACAGTCCGTCTTAAAAAACGAAATTTGTCAAAATAGTAATGGAATCTCATTTACGGGGGCATCGTAGACGGTCTTCGAAATCGGTTGCCACCTTTTTGAAGGATTCATGCAGTCAAGCACGTTACCGACTACTACTTAACATTAAGTTTTGCCCGGCTACCGATTAAACATAGCCGACACAGTCCGTTTTAAAAAACGAAATTTGTCAAAATAGTAATGGAATCTCATTTACGGGGGCATCGTAGACGGTCTTCGAAATCGGTTGCCACCCTTTTGAAGGATTCATGCAGTCAAGCAGGTTACCGACTACTTAACATTCAGTTTTGCCGGCAACCGATTAAACATAGCCGACACAGTCCGTTTTAAAAAACGAAATTTGTCAAAATAGTAATGGAATCTCATTTACGGGGGCATCGTAGACGGTCTTCGAAATCGGTTGCCACCTTTTTGAAGGATTCATGCAGTCAAGCACGTTACCACTACTACTTAACATTAAGTTTTGCCCGGCTACCGATTAAACATAGCCGACACAGTCCGTTTTAAAAAACGAAATTTGTCAAAATAGTAATGGAATCTCATTTACGGGGGCATCGTAGACGGTCTTCGAAATCGGTTGCCACCTTTTTGAAGGATTCATGCAGTCAAGCACGTTATCCACTACTACTTAACATTAAGTTTTGCCCGGCTACCGATTAAACATAGCCGACACAGTCCGTTTTAAAAAGCGAAATTTGTCAAAATAGTAATGGAATCTCATTTACGGGGGCATCGTAGACGGTCTTCGAAATCGGTTGCCACCTTTTTGAAGGATTCATGCAGTCAAGCACGTTACCGACTACTACTTAACATTAAGTTTTGCCCGGCTACCGATTAAACATAGCCGACACAGTCCGTTTTAAAAAGCGAAATTTGTCAAAATAGTAATGGAATCATTTACGGGGCATCGTAGACGGTCTTAGAAATCGGTTGCCACCTTTTTGAAGGATTCATGCAGTCAAGCACGTTACTGACTACTACTTAACATTAAGTTTTGCCCGGCTACCGATTAAACATAGCCGACACAGTCCGTTTTAAAAAGCGAAATTTGTCAAAATAGTAATGGAATCTCATTTACGGGGGCATCGTAGACGGTCTTCGAAATCGGTTGCCACCTATTTGAAGGATTCATGCAGTCAAGCACGTTACCGACTACTACTTAACATTAAGTTTTGCCCGGCTACCCATTAAACGTAGCCCACACACCCCATTTTAGAAGATGAAATGTGTCAAAATAGTACATGGAAGGTCATTTACGGGGCATCGTAGACGGTCTTAGAAATCGGTTGCCACCTTTTTGAAGGATTCATGCAGTCAAGCACTTACCACTACACTTAACATTAACTTTTGCCCGGCTACCGATTAAACATAGCCGACACAGTCCGTTTTAAAAAACGAAATTTGTCAAAATAGTACATGGAATCTCATTTAAGGGGGCATCGTAGACGGTCTTCAAAATCGGTTGCCACCCTGTCGAAGGATTCATGTAGTCAGTCAGGTTACCGACTACCACTTAACATTAAGTTTGGCCCGGCTACTGATTAAACATAGCCGACACAGTCCGTTTTAAAAAACGAAATTTGTCAAAATAGTAATGGAATCTCATTTACGGGGGCATCGTAGACGGTCTTAGAAATCGGTTGCCACCTTTTTGAAGGATTCATGCAGTCAAGCACGTTATCCACTACTAGTTAACATTAAGTTTTGCCCGGCTACCGATTAAACATAGCCGACACAGTCCGTTTTAAAAAACGAAATTTGTCAAAATAGTAATGGAATCTCATTTACGCGGGCATCGTAGACGGTCTTCGAAATCGGTTGCCACCCTGTCGAAGGATTCATGCAGTCAATCAGGTTACCGACTAACACTTAACATTCAGTTTTGCCCGGCAACCGATTAAACATAGCCCACACACCCCGTGTTAGAAGACGAAATGTGTCAAAATAGTACATGAAAGGTCATTTACGGGGGCATCGTAGACGGTCTTAGAAATCGGTTTTGCCACCTTTTTGAAGGATTCATGCAGTCAAGCACGTTACCGACTACCACTTAACATTAAGTTTTGCCCGGCTACCGATTAAACATAGCCGACACAGTCCGATTTAAAAAGCGAAATTTGTCAAAATAGTAATGGAATCTCATTTACGGGGGCATCGTAGACTTTCTTAGAAATCGGTTGCCACCCTGTCGAAGGATTCATGCAGTCAATCAGGTTACCGACTACCACTTAACATTAAGTTTAAACATTGCCCGGCATTTACGGGGGCATCGTATTAAAATCATAAGCATGCAGTCACACAGTTTTGCCCGGCTACCGATTAAACATAGCCGACACAGTCCGTTTTAAAAAACGACATTTGTCAAAATAGTAATGGAATCTCATTTACGGGGGCATCGTAGACGGTCTTCGAAATCGGTTGCCACCTTTTTGAAGGATTCATGCAGTCAAGCACGTTACCGACTACCACTTAACATTAAGTTTTGCCCGGCTACCGATTAAACATAGCCGACACAGTCCGTTTTAAAAAGCGAAATTTGTCAAAATAGTGATGGAATCTCATTTACGGGGGCATCGTAGACGGTCTTCGAAATCGGTTGCCACCTTTTTGAAGGATTCATGCAGTCAAGCACGTTATCCACTACTTAACATTAAGTTTTGCCCGGCTACCGATTAAACATAGCCGACACAGTCCGTTTTAAAAAACGAAATTTGTCAAAATAGTAATGGAATCTCATTTACGGGGGCATCGTAGACGGTCTTCGAAATCGGTTGCCACCTTTTTGAAGGATTCATGCAGTCAAGCACGTTATCCACTACTACTTAACATTAAGTTTTGCCCGGCTATCGATTAAACATAGCCGACACAGTCCGTTTTAAAAAACGAAATTTGTCAAAATAGTACATGGAAGATCATTTACGGGGGCATCGTAGACGATCTTCGAAATCGGTTGCCACCTTTTTGAAGGATTCATGCAGTCAAGCACGTTATCCACTACTACTTAACATTAAGTTTTGCCCGGCTACCGATTAAACATAGCCGACACAGTCCGTTTTATAAAACGAAATTTGTCAAAATAGTAATGGAATCTCATTTACCACCATGATGGGGGCATCATAGACGGTCTTCGAAATCGGTTGCCACCTTTTTGAAGGATTCATGCAGTCAAGCACGTTAGCCACTACTACTTAACATTAAGTTTTGCCCGGCTACCGATTAAATATAGCCGACACAGTCCGTTTTAAAAAGCGAAATTTGTCAAAATAGTAATGGAATCTCATTTACGGGGGCATCGTAGACGGTCTTCGAAATCGGTTGCCACCTTTTTGAAGGATTCATGCAGTCAAGCACGTTATCCACTACTACTTAACATTAAGTTTTGCCCGGCTACCGATTAAACATAGCCGACACAGTCCGTTTTAAAAAGCGAAATTTGTCAAAATAGTAATGGAATCTCATTTACGGGGGCATCGTAGACGGTCTTCGAAATCGGTTGCCACCTTTTTGAAGGATTCATGCAGTCAAGCACGTTATCCACTACTACTTAACATTAAGTTTTGCCCGGCTACCGATTAAAGATAGCCGACACAGTGCGTTTTAAAAAACGAAATATGTCAAAATAGTAATGGAATCTCATTTACGGGGGCATCGTAGACGATCTTCGAAATCGGTTGCCACCTTTTTGAAGGATTCATGCAGTCAAGCACGTTATCCACTACTACTTAACATTAACTTTTGCCCGGCTACCGATTAAACATAGCCGACACAGTCCGTTTTAAAAGACGAAATTTGTCAAAATAGTACATGGAAGATCATTTACGGGGGCATCGTAGACGGTCTTCGAAATCGGTTGCCACCTTTTTGAAGGATTCATGCAGTCAAGCACGTTATCCACTACTACTTAACATTAAGTTTCGCCCGGCTACCGATTAAACATAGCCGACACAGTCCGTTTTAAAAAACGAAATTTGTCAAAATAGTAATGGAATCTCATTTACGGGGGCATCGTAGACGGTCTTCGAAATCGGTTGCCACCTTTTTGAAGGATTCATGCAGTCAAGCATGTTACCGACTACCACTTAACATTAAGTTTTGCCCGGCTACCGATTAAACATAGCCGACACAGTCCATTATAAAAGACGAACTTTGTCAAAAAGTGCATGAAATCTCATTTACGGGGGCATCGTAGACGGTCTTAGAAATCGGTTGCCACCCTTTTGAAGGATTCATGCAGTCAAGCACGTTACCGTCTACCACTTAACATTCAGCTTTGCCCGGCAACCGATTAAACATAGCCCACACACCCCGTTTTAGAAGACGAAATGTGTCAAAATAGCAATGGAAGGTCATTTACGGGGGCATCGTAGACGGTCTTAGAAATCGGTTGCCACTTTTTTGAAGGATTCATGCAGTCAAGCATGTTACCAACTACCACTTAACATTAAGTTTTGCCCGGCTACCGATTAAACATAGCCGCCACAGTACGTTTTAAAAGACGAAATGTGTCAAAATAGTACATGGAAGATCATTTACGGGGGCATCGTAGACGGTCTTAGAAATCGGTTGCCACCCTTTGGAAGGATTCATGCAGTCAAGCACGTTACCGACTACCACTTAACATTCAGCTTTGCCCGGCAACCGATTAAACATAGCCCACACACCCCGTTTTAGAAGACGAAATGTGTCAAAATAGCAATGGAAGTTCATTTACGGGGGCATCGTAGACGGTCTTAGAAATCGGTTGCTACCTTTTTGAAGGATGCATGCAGTCAAGCATGTTACCAACTACCACTTAACATTAAGTTTTGCCCGGCTACCGATTAAACATAGCCGACACAGTCCGTTTTAAAAGACGAAATGTGTCAAAATAGCAATGGAAGGTCATTTACGGGGGCATCGTAGACGGTCTTAGAAATCGGTTGCCACTTTTGAGATGCATGCAGTCAAGCATGTTACCAACTACCACTTAACATTAAGTTTTGCCCGGCTGCGATTAAACATAGCCGACACGGTCCGTTTTAAAAGACGAAATGTGTCAAAATAGCAATGGAAGGTCATTTACGGGGGCATCGTAGACGGTCTTAGAATTCGGTTGCCACTTTTTTGAAGGATTCATGCAGTCAAGCATGTTACCAACTACCACTTAACATTAAGTTTTGCCCGGCTACCGATTAAACATAGCCGGCACAGTCCGTTTTAAAAGACGAAATGTGTCAAAATAGTACATGGAAGATCATTTACGGGGGCATCGTAGACGGTCTTAGAAATCGGTTGCTACCTTTTTGAAGGATTCATGCAGTCAAGCATGTTACCAACTACCACTTAACATTAAGTTTTGCCCGGCTACCGATTAAACATAGCCCACACACCCCGTTTTAGAAGACGAAATGTGTCAAAATAGCAATGGAAGGTCATTTACGGGGGCATCGTAGACGGTCTTAGAAATCGGTTGCTACCTTTTTGAAGGATGCATGCAGTCAAGCATGTTACCAACTACCACTTAACATTAAGTTTTGCCCGGCTACCGATTAAACATAGCCGACACAGTCCGTTTTAAAGACGAAATGTGTCAAAATAGCAATGGAAGGTCATTTACGGGGGCATCGTAGACGGTCTTAGAAATCGGTTGCTACCTTTTTGAAGGATTCATGCAGTCAAGCATGTTACCAACTACCACTTAACATTAAGTTTTGCCCGGCTACCGATTAAACATAGCCGACACAGTCCGTTTTAAACAACGAAATTTGTCAAAATAGTAATGGAATCTCATTTACGGGGGCATCGTAGACGGTCTTAGAAATCGGTTGCCACCTTTTTGAAGGATTCATGCAGTCAAGCACGTTACCGACTACCACTTAGCATTAAGTTTTGCCCGGCTACCGATTAAACATAGCCGACACAGTCCGTTTTAAAAGACGAAATGTGTCAAAATAGCAATGGAAGGTCATTTACGGGGGCATCGTAGACGGTCTTAGAAATCGGTTGCTACTTTTTTGAAGGATTCATGCAGTCAAGCACGTTACCGACTACCACTTAACATTCAGCTTTGCCCGGCAACCGATTAAACATAGCCCACACACCCCGTTTTAGAAGACGAAATGTGTCAAAATAGCAATGGGAGGTCATTTACGGGGGCATCGTAGACGGTCTTAGAAATCGGTTGCTACCTTTTTGAAGGATTCATGCAGTCAAGCATGTTACCAACTACCACTTAACATTAAGTTTTGCCCGGCTACCGATTAAACATAGCCGACACAGTCCGTTTTAAAAGACGAAATGTGTTAAAATAGCAATGGAAGTTCATTTACGGGGGCATCGTAGACGGTCTTAGAAATCGGTTGCCACTTAATTGAAGGATTCATGCAGTCAAGCATGTTACCAACTACCACTTAACATTAAGTTTTGCCCGGCTACCGATTAAACATAGCCCACACACCCCGTTTTAGAAGACGAAATGTGTCAAAATAGCAATGGAAGGTCATTTACGGGGGCATCGTAGACGGTCTTAGAAATCGGTTGCTACCTTTTTGAAGGATGCATGCAGTCAAGCATGTTACCAACTACCACTTAACATTAAGTTTTGCCCGGCTACCGATTAAACATAGCCCACACACCCCGTTTTAAAAGACGAAATGTGTCAAAATAGCAATGGAAGGTCATTTACGGGGGCATCGTAGACGGTCTTAGAAATCGGTTGCCACTTTTTTGAAGGATGCATGCAGTCAAGCATGTTACCAACTACCACTTAACATTAAGTTTTGCCCGGCTACCGATTAAACATAGCCGGCACAGTCCGTTTTAAAAGACGAAATGTGTCAAAATAGCAATGGAAGGTCATTTACGGGGGCATCGTAGACGGTCTTAGAAATCGGTTGCTACTTTTTTGAAGGATTCATGCAGTCAAGCATGTTACCAACTACCACTTAACATTAAGTTTTGCCCGGCTACCGATTAAACATAGCCGACACAGTCCGTTTTAAAAGACGAAATGTGTCAAAATAGTACATGGAAGATCATTTACGGGGCATCGTAGACGGTCTTAGAAATCGATTGCCACCTTCTTGAAGGATTCATGCAGTCAAGCACGTTACCGACTACCACTTAACATTCAGCTTTGCCCGGCTACCGATTAAACATAGCCGACACAGTCCGTTTTAAAAGACGAACTTTGTCAAAAAGTACATGAAATCTCATTTACGGGGGCATCGTAGACGGTCTTAGAAATCGGTTGCCACCCTTTTGAAGGATTCATGCAGTGAAGCACGTTACCGACTACCACTTAACATTCAGCTTTGCCCGGCAACCGATTAAACATAGCCCACACACCCCGTTTTAGAAGACGAAATGTGTCAAAATAGCAATGGAAGATCATTTACGGGGGCATCGTAGATGGTCTTAGAAATCAGTTGCCACTTTTTAGAAGGATTCATGCAGTCAAGCATGTTACCAACTACCACTTAACATTAAGTTTTGCCCGGCTACCGATTAAACATAGCCCACAAACCCCGTTTTAGAAGACGAAATGTGTCAAAATAGCAATGGAAGGTCATTTACGGGGGCATCGTAGACGGTCTTAGAAATCGGTTGCCACTTTTTTGAAGGATTCATGCAGTCAAGCATGTTACCAACTACCACTTAACAATAAGTTTTGCCCGGCTACCGATTAAACATAGCCGACACAGTCCGTTTTAAAAGACGAAATGTGTCAAAATAGCAATGGAAGGTCATTTACGGGGGCATCGTAGACGGTCTTAGAAATCGGTTGCCACTTTTTTGAAGGATTCATGCAGTCAAGCATGTTACCAACTACCACTTCACATTAAGTTTTGCCCGGCTACCGATTAAACATAGCCGGCCCAGTCCGTTTTAAAAGACGAAATGTGTCAAAATAGTACATGGAAGATCATTTACGGGGGCATCGTAGACGGCCTTACAAATCGGTTGTCACCTTTTTGAAGGATTCATGCAGTCAAGCACGTTACCGACTACCACTTAACATTAAGTTTTTTCCGGCTACCGATTAAACATAGCCGACACAGTCCGTTTTAAAGACGAACTTTGTCAAAAAGTACATGAAATCTCATTTACGGGGGCATCGTAGACGGTCTTAGAAATCGGTTACCACCCTTTTGAAGGATTCATGCAGTCAAGCACGTTACCGACTACCACTTAACATTCAGCTTTGCCCGGCAACCGATTAAACATAGCCCACACACCCCGTTTTAGAAGACGAAATTTGTCAAAATAGCAATGGAAGATCATTTACGGGGGCATCGTAGACGGTCTTAGAAATCGGTTGCCACCTTTTTTGAAGGATTCATGCAGTCAAGCATGTTACCAACTACCACTTAACATTAAGTTTTGCCCGGCTACCGATTAAACATAGCCCACACACCCCGTTTTAGAAGACAAAATGTGTCAAAATAGCAATGGAAGGTCATTTACGGGGGCATCGTAGACGGTCTTAGATATCGGTTGCTACCTTTTTGAAGGATGCATGCAGTCAAGCATGTTACCAACTACCACTTAACATTAAGTTTTGCCCGGCTACCGATTAAACATAGCCGACACAGCCCGTTTTAAAAGACGAAATGTGTCAAAATAGCAATGGAAGGTCATTTACGGGGGCATCGTAGACGGTCTTAGAAATCGGTTGCCACTTTTTTGAAGGATTCATGCAGTCAAGCATGTTACCAACTACCACTTAACATTAAGTTTTGCCCGGCTACCGATTAAACATAGCCGACACAGTCCGTTTTAAAAGACGAAATGTGTCAAAATAGCGATGGAAGGTCATTTACGGGGGCATCGTAGACGGTCTTAGAAATCGGTTGCCACTTTTTTGAAGGATTCATGCAGTCAAGCACGTTACCGACTACCACTTAACATTAAGTTTTGCCCGGCTACCGATTAAACATGGCCGACACAGTCCGTTTTAAAAAACGACATTTGTCAAAAGAGTAATGGAATCTCATTTACGGGGGCATCGTAGACGGTCTTAGAAATCGGTTGCCACCTTTTTGAAGGATTCATGCAGTCAAGCACGTTACCGACTACCACTTAACATTAAGTTTTGCCCGGCTACCGATTAAACATAGCCGACACACCCCGTTTTAGAAGACGAAATGTGTCAAAATAGCAATGGAAGGTCATTTACGGGGGCATCGTAGACGGTCTTAGAAATCGGTTGCTACCTTTTTGAAGGATGCATGCAGTCAAGCATGTTACCAACTACCACTTAACATTAAGTTTTGCCCGGCTACCGATTAAACATAGCCGACACAGTCCGTTTTAAAAGACGAAATGTGTCAAAATAGAAATGGAAGGTCATTTACGGGGGCATCGTAGACGGTCTTAGAAATCGGTTGCCACTTTTTTGAAGGATTCATGCAGTCAAGCATGTTACCAACTACCACTTAACATTAAGCTTTGCCCGGCTACCGATTAGACATAGCCGGCACAGTCCGTTTTAAAAGACGAAATGTGTCAAAATAGTACATGGAAGATCATTTACGGGGGCATCGTAGACGGTCTTCAAAATCGGTTGCCACCCTTTTGCAGGATTCATGCAGTCAATCAAGTTACCGACTACCACTTAACATTCAGCTTTGCCCGGCAACCGATTAAACATAGCCCACACACCCCGTTTTAGAAGACGAAATGTGTCAAAATAGCAATGGAAGGTCATTTACGGGGGCATCGTAGACGGTCTTAGAAATCGGTTCCTACCTTTTTGAAGGATGCATGCAGTCAAGCATGTTACCAACTACCACTTAACATTAAGTTTTACCCGGCTACCGATTAAACATAGCCGACACAGTCCGTTTTAAAAGACGAAATGTGTCAAAATAGCAATGGAAGGTCATTTACGGGGGCATCGTAGACGGTCTTAGAAATCGGTTGCCACTTTTTTGAAGGATTCATGCAGTCAAGCATGTTACCAACTACCACTTAACATTAAGTTTTGCCCGGCTACCGATTAAACATAGCCGACACAGTCCGTTTTAAAAGACGAAATGTGTCAAAATAGCAATGGAAGGTCATTTACGGGGGCATCGTAGACGGTCTTAGAAATCGGTTGCCACTTTTTTGAAGGATTCATGCAGTCAAGCATGTTACCAACTACCACTTAACATTAAGTTTTGCCCGGCTACCGATTAAACATAGCCGGCACAGTCCGTTTTAAAAGACGAAATGTGTCAAAATAGTACATGGAAGATCATTTACGGGGGCATCGTAGACGGTCTTAGAAATCGGTTGCCACCTTTTTGAAGGATTCATGCAGTCAAGCAGGTACCGACTACCACTTAACATTAAGTTTTGCCCGGCTACCGATTAAACATAGCCAACACAGTCCGTTTTAAAAGACGAACTTTGTCAAAAGTACATGAAATCTCATTTACGGGGGCATCGTAGACGGTCTTAGAAATCGGTTACCACCTTTTTGAAGGATTCATGCAGTCAAGCACGTTACCGACTACCACTTAACATTAAGTTTTGCCCGGCTACCGATTAAACATAGCCGACACAGTCCGTTTTAAAAGACGAAATGTGTCAAAATAGCAATGGAATCTCATTTACGGGGCATCGTAGACGATCTTAGAAATCGGTTACCTTTTTGAAGGATTCATGCAGTCAAGCACGTTACCACTACCACTTAACATTAAGATTTGCCCGGCTACCCATTAAACATAGCCGACACATCCGTTTTAAAAAACGAAATTTGTCAAAATAGTAATGGAATCTCATTTACGGGGCATCGTAGACGGTCTTCGAAATCGGTTCCACCTTTTTGAAGGTTGCATTGTCAAGTATGTTACATCTACCACTTAACATTCAGTTGCCCGGCAACCGATTAAACATAGCCCACACACCCCGTTTTAAAAGACGAAATGTGTCAAAATAGTACATGGAAGATCATTTACGGGGGCATCGTAGACGGTCTTAGAAATCGGTTGCTACCTTTTTGAAGGATTCATGCAGTCAAGCACGTTACCGACTACCACTTAACATTCAGCTTTGCCCGGCTACCGATTAAACATAACCGACACAGTCCGTTTTAAAAGACGAACTTTGTCAAAAAGTACATGAAATCTCATTTACGGGGGCATCGTAGACGGTCTTAGAAATCGGTTGCCACTTTTTTGAAGGATTCATCCAGTCAAGCATGTTACCAACTACCACTTAACATTAAGTTTTGCCCGGCTACCGATTAAACATAGCCGACACAGTCCGTTTTAAAAGACGAAATGTGTCAAAATAGTACATGGAAGATCATTTACGGGGGCATCGTAGACGGTCTTAGAAATCGGTTGCCACCCTGTTGAAGGATTCATGCAGTCAAGCACGTTACCGACTACCACTTAACATTCAGCTTTGCCCGGCAACCGATTAAACATAGCCCACACACCCCGTTTTAGAAGACGAAATGTGTCAAAATAGCAATGGAAGGTCATTTACGGGGGCATCGTAGACGGTCTTAGAAATCGGTTCCTACCTTTTTGAAGGATGCATGCAGTCAAGCATGTTACCAACTACCACTTAACATTAAGTTTTACCCGGCTACCGATTAAACATAGCCGACACAGTCCGTTTTAAAAGACGAAATGTGTCAAAATAGCAATGGAAGGTCATTTACGGGGGCATCGTAGACGGTCTTAGAAGTCGGTTGCCACTTTTTTGAAGGATTCATGCAGTCAAGCATGTTACCAACTACCACTTAACATTAAGTTTTGCCCGGCTACCGATTAAACATAGCCGGCACAGTCCGTTTTAAAAGACGAAATGTGTCAAAATAGTACATGGGAGATCATTTACGGGGGCATCGTAGACGGTCTTAGAAATCGGTTGCCACCTTTTTGAAGGATTCATGCAGTCAAGCACGTTACCGACTACCACTTAACATTAAGTTTTGCCCGGCTACCGATTAAACATAGCCGGCACAGTCCGTTTTAAAAGACGAAATGTGTCAAAATAGTACATGGAAGATCATTTACGGGGGCATCGTAGACGGCCTTAGAAATCGGTTGCCACCTTTTTGAAGGATTCATGCAGTCAAGCAGGTTACCGACTACCACTTAACATTAAGTTTTGCCCGGCTACCGATTAAACATAGCCAACACAGTCCGTTTTAAAAGACGAACTTTGTCAAAAAGTACATGAAATCTCATTTACGGGGGCATCGTAGACGGTCTTAGAAATCGGTTACCACCCTTTTGAAGGATTCATGCAGTCAAGCACGTTATCGACTACCACTTAACATTCAGCTTTGCCCGGCAACCGATTAAACATAGCCCACACACCCCGTTATAGAAGACGAAATGTGTCAAAATAGCAATGGAAGGTCATTTACGGGGGCATCGTAGACGGTCTTAGAAATCGGTTCCTACCTTTTTGAAGGATTCATGCAGTCAAGCATGTTACCAACTACCACTTAACATTAAGTTTTGCCCGGCTACCGATTAAACATAGCCCACACACCCCGTTGTAGAAGACGAAATGTGTCAAAATAGCAATGGAAGGTCATTTACGGGGGCATCGTAGACGGTCTTAGAAATCGGTTCCTACCTTTTTGAAGGTTGCATGCAGTCAAGTATGTTACCATCTACCACTTAACATTAAGTTTTGCCCGGCTACCGATTAAACATAGCCGACACAGTCCGTTATAAAAGACGAAATGTGTCAAAATAGCAATGGAAGGTCATTTACGGGGGCATCGTAGACGGTCTTAGAAATCGGTTGCCACTTTTTTGAAGGATGCATGCAGTCAAGCATGTTACCAACTACCACTTAACATTAAGTTTTGCCCGGCTACCGATTAAACATAGCCGACACAGTCCGGTTTAAAATACGAAATGTGTCAAAATAGCAATGGAAGGTCATTTACGGGGGCATCGTAGACGGTCTTAGAAATCGGTTGCCACTTTTTTGAAGGATTCATGCAGTCAAGCATGTTACCAACTACCACTTAACATTAAGTTTTGCCCGGCTACCGATTAAACATAGCCGGCACAGTCCGTTTTAAAAGACGAAATGTGTCAAAATAGTACATGGAAGATCATTTACGGGGGCATCGTAGACGGTCTTAGAAATCGGTTGCCACTTTTTTGAAGGATTCATGCAGTCAAGCATGTTACCAACTACCACTTAACATTAAGTTTTGCCCGGCTACCGATTAAACATAGCCCACACACCCCGTTTTAGAAGACGAAATGTGTCAAAATAGTACATGGAAGATCATTTACGGGGGCATCGTAGACGGTCTTAGAAATCGGTTGCCACCTTTTTGAAGGATGCATGCAGTCAAGCATGTTACCAACTACCACTTAACATTAAGTTTTGCCCGGCTACCGATTAAACATAGCCGACACAGTCCGTTTTAAAAGACGAAATGTGTCAAAATAGCAATGGAAGGTCATTTACGGGGGCATCGTAGACGGTCTTAGAAATCGGTTGCTACCTTTTTGAAGGATGCATGCAGTCAAGCATGTTACCAACTACCACTTAACATTAAGTTTTGCCCGGCTACCGATTAAACATAGCCGACACAGTCCGTTTTAAAAGACGAAATGTGTCAAAATAGCAATGGAAGGTCATTTACGGGGGCATCGTAGACTGTCTTAGAAATCGGTTGCCACTTTTTTGAAGGATGCATGCAGTCAAGCATGTTACCAACTACCACTTAACATTAAGTTTTGCCCGGCTACCGATTAAACATAGCCGACACAGTCCGTTTTAAAAGACGAAATGTGTCAAAATAGCAATGGAAGGTCATTTACGGGGGCATCGTAGACTGTCTTAGAAATCGGTTGCCACTTTTTTGAAGGATACATGCAGTCAAGCATGTTACCAACTACCACTTAACATTAAGTTTTACCCGGCTACCGATTAAACATAGCCGACACAGTCCGTTTTAAAAGACGAAATGTGTCAAAATAGTACATGGAAGATCATTTACGGGGGCATCGTAGACGGTCTTAGAAATCGGTTGCCACCTTTTTGAAGAATTCATGCAGTCAAGCACGTTACCGACTACCACTTAACATTAAGTTTTGCCCGGCTACCGATTAAGCATAGCCGACACAGTCCGTTTTAAAAGACGAAATGTGTCAAAATAGCAATGGAAGGTCATTTACGGGGGCATCGTAGACGGTCTTAGAAATCGGTTGTCACTTTTTTGAAGGATTCATGCAGTCAAGCATGTTACCAACTACCACTTAACATTAAGATTTGCCCGGCTACCGATTAAACATAGCCGGCACAGTCCGTTTTAAAAGACGAAATGTGTCAAAATAGTACATGGAAGATCATTTACGGGGGCATCGTAGACGGCCTTAGAAATCGGTTGCCACCTTTTTGAAGGATTCATGCAGTCAAGCAGGTTACCGACTACCACTTAACATTAAGTTTTGCCCGGCTACCGATTAAACATAGCCAACACAGTCCGTTTTAAAAGACGAACTTTGTCAAAAAGTACATGAAATCTCATTTACGGGGGCGTCGTAGACGGTCTTAGAAATCGGTTACCACCCTTTTGAAGGATTCATGCAGTCAAGCACGTTACCGACTACCACTTA